>JARHVA010000607.1:3457500-3717500 GCA_037957365.1 Torreya grandis | reverse complement strand
ACATCTATCTATAAAGATATCAGACACTCACTTAAATTACATCAACACATCAAGAGGAAATTCCTTAATTATTCCAAATCTAAAGTCCCTCAAAGAATAAATCCATGAGCTAAGTATGAATACCATTTTAAAGGTCAAGTCACATGTTGTCAAGTATTAAAAGCATTACACATGATTTCACTACATGTTAGTATTACGCATGATTACACACACTTAGGTGGGATAATTACATGTGATTTGACTTCCCTCTTTAGAGTAATGGATATCTAGGTAGGACTCAATCACAGGGGGTGTTTGAGCCCAACTCAAATAATCCCTTTTACCCCTTTTCCTTGTTCACATTTATTTCATTGAATAATGTAAAGGGATAGGGTTTTGAAGCAAAGATAAGGTAGAAAAAGTTGTGCACACCCAAAGGAAGACATTTGAATACACAAGAGCCCTCCATATATGTAAGAAAATTCATTATATTTTTCACATAATTCACAGTCTACAAAAACACTTCCATACCCTAACAAATGGTACCACACTATGGAGGTGTTTAGGGAAGCCCAAACCTATCAAAGTTCACAAAGACATTATTTATAGATATCAAAATTCACATGCTTATTCTAGTGCATTGATGATAATTGTGTTCCAACCACATACCTGCATAAACCCAAAATAAGCTAAGTTATTCATTTTCCTAGTGTTTTCTAAAAATAACAAGTTACTATATTTAAAAAGTTACATTTATATTTGTTTAATAATTATATCATAATCAAATTAACTATTCAATCATTTTTATACTATTAAGGTCATGTTAGTCCTAAAATAGATAAAACATATTGATGAACTTGTTCCATTATTTTGAGAATAACAAACCTAGTTTCCTTAGGTTTCCCTTATATTTTCTTAGGGTTTTAGATTTTAGTATTTATTTCTAATTTATAGACATGATTTATGATTTATCCATAGTGTAAAATAATTAATTCTTGATTCTAATTCCATTTTTGGATGTTTTTCATTTTCATATTCTATGCCATCTAAGAAGGTCAATTCTCTTATTTCTCTAAGGTGAAGTTCAATATTAAGTTTTGTTCAAATTTATTTGGATTAATCATGTATGTCTAAAATGGATAAAATTGATGAAGTGAAAATTCATTTTTATTCTATTGATGGAAATGTTAATAATGAATACATGGAAGTCAAAAATACTGTTAATGATGGTATTTCAGATCTCAAAATTATTTTTGATCAAGATTATGAAAAAGATAATGAATATACTGATTGAGTACATCCAGATGATCTTGATGGTGTTGACCATAAATAAGTTTAAATGATTTATGAATTTAAATAAAGAATTTGTTTGCAAATAAATGATTTAAATATACTGATTGAGTACATCCATATGACCTTCATAGTCTTGACCATAAACACGTTTCAATGATTTATGCATTTTGATAAAAAATTCATTTACAACCCAATGATTTAAATAATATACTACATACAATCTTATAAGTTAAGAAAGCAAATAATACTAAGGTTTTCACATTTAAGGAACACAAATATGTTCCTAATATTAGTGCACCTTTTAGAGGTATTGATTCTATAATAGGTGTTTGGACAACCAGTGCTACTATTCCTATGTCTACACATTTGGTTATACAGGTGAAGTCCACCCATGGTATGGAGGGAATAAATAACTATCCTCAGATTACTATGGATATTCCTACATAACATAATTTTTTACCTTATAAGGTTGTGACTCAAGTCACATCATTTGATACTACATAGTTTTTTATGATTGATGATCAAACCCTTGTGCAAATAATTATTGAGTTACATACTAAGTTTACACATTTGCAACATAATTATTCTAGAGTGGGCCATACCACTGATTCTCACACCCTATTTCATAATCCATTAGCTATTAATATTTTATCTTATCCTTCACCAATGGGTTTTGTGTTACCTAAACTTACACATTATGATGGTAAGGGTGATCCAGAACAACATCTTTAAGCCTTTCATGCATCATGTGTGGACTATGCATCTAATGATATGTTATTGACTAAGTTGTTTCCATGGAGTTTTAATGACTATGCCTTGCATTAGATTTATTATCTTCTTTTTGGATTAGTTCATGCCTTCAACCCTTTAGCTAATCAATTATTAACACATTTTACAATCAACATTGGTGAAAATATGTCTAATGCAGTCGTAACAAGGGTTTTTAGTAAAGGGACACCTTGTTATATAGCCAATAACTACTAACATAGTGGAATGTACAACCTCATTTTTATTAATTTGAAGCAAATTTAAATGATATTCTTAGCTTCAAAAATTTTACATGAGGAGATCCTCAGATCCCTTCCTAGATATTATGGCTCTATTCTCTCACACTCAATCATCTCACCCTTAAGCAGGGTTTAACCCTTAAGACATTTCCCTCTCTCACACATCTCATTTATTTCACAACCTCCAACACACATTGGTCACTTGACTAACTGTCAACAACCAAACACTCATATTTATATTAATCATGACTTGCTACCAACTCATCTAATTAAAGAGTGGGAAAATATCATACTTTAAGGTTTGGTGCCCATTTTCAACATGCCTATGCTTAGGATAGTGTATCTAAGTTATATCTTGAGCCTTGCGACTCTAATAATAATCAATTCATAATATTTCCATCCTTTTAACCCTAGCTTGCAAGGGGTCATCACATCTAGCTGGATTATTTGACTGTTTATCCTTTTTGGTCCTCAGGGTCTATGTCTATTGCCTTGCACACTAATTCTTTGCTTATTATTCATAGGAATATTCTTCTTCTATGTTTCCTTTGTTCCATCAAGTTCCATAAAACCCAACTTTTCTATCTTTGTTCTACGTGTAACCTTAGCGTGCACCTCTCCTTTTACCCTTTGCACACCCCTTCACAAGCTTTTCATGTGTGTTTTATACTTTTTTCAGTATTTTGAGTGACCTTTAGGATCACTTTTATACTTATCTCTATTTTTATGCTTCTCAAATTGGTCTTTCCTTCAAGCTTCTCCTAACTCCATGTTGTCCTTCAGTTCCCTTCCTTCTTCCTCTTCACCCTATACTTATTTAAAAATTGTAGGATTTAATTTCACCTGGGATGCTCCTACATCAATGTATTATATTTAGATTATTAAAATCAAATAAGGTTCCAATGAGGCTATTACTGATTATGTGCTCTATTACATGACTATGTTTTTTAAGATGAAAATTCAAATGGAAGATAAGGAATTAAACGATATATTCAAACAAATATTGATCAATCCATTACATGATTCTATTGTGTTTAATAAGTTTCAATCATTTGATGACCTATGCCACTTAATTAATGATTGATAAGTTAAACTTATCTCAATGAATAAGATAAATTATGGGTGCAGCCCTCCAACCACTTTTGGTGCCAAATTTCCAAGTTAAGAAAATTCAAATCAAAATTAAATGATAATAAGAATGACACAAAAGCAATGGTTAATGTATTTTCATAGTTAACTAATCAAATTGTTCTGTCATAGACACCAAGAAGGAAATTTTAATATTTACCAAAACTTCCTAACAATGTATTATAAAAATTACTTGAACACAACCTTAAATATCTCCCTCCCAAACAATAGGTCGATATGAATAAGCCTCAAGCAAATGGATTTGACAATAATATTGGTTGTGATTATTAGTTAGGCATAAAACATTAAACTAATAAATGCATTAGTTTATGACATAAGATACAGTATTTTATAGATGATAACAAAATTGATATTAATACATCTACAAACAAATCAAAGACACAACCTAATGGGAATGCTAAGTTGAATATATTTAATGACCCCCTTCACAATCATGTGGCACATGAGACTAATTTTCAACCTCAACCCTCCTCCAAATTCTTATACTTATGGAACTAAGGAAGGACATCCTTTATATGGAATCATTATCACACTTCATACTATACACATAGAGATACCTAATATCACATTTGATGAGCATAAGATTGTTGATGATGACTATTATGATAAGGCATTATTTTTACACACATACATAATTTTACAACCTATACAAAATGTCATGATAGATAACTATTTGTATGAAAATATTTGCATCATGACACTCCTCACTAGTCTTGGATATGCCCAATAAGATTTAATGGATATAAAAAAGATGATTTAATGGACATAAATAGAATCCTCTTAGAAGGATTGTATTACCACTAAAAGTGGGTCTTGATATAGTTGATAAATTATTTTTAGTTATACCGAGTATAAGGGTATTTCACATGCTATTAGGATGTCCTTAGATATGTAAAATGCACAAAATACCATCTATAGTGCACAAATATCTGAAGTATAATCATTCAATTAGGGTGGTCACAATTTTAGGTAATCCATATGAATAACATATTTAATAGAATATTATTTATCCTCCACCCCCCCCACCACCATAATCAGTTGTATAAATTGTTAAGGTTAATTTTAATCAGACAATTAAGAGGAAGATAGTGGATTTTCCTAGAAAACAAGTACTGCAATGTCCATTATGCCACAAATATATTCAGTATTCAAGAAATCCATTATCCACTTTATCAAATCCTAGACTAGTGTTACTGGGTTATCCATGTGTTCCTCAGGGAACACATGAAAATTATATTCCATTTAGTACTATGTTTCATAGAGTCACACAACATATACAAGATCATATTTTTGACAATGACCATGATCGATATGTCATAGCACTTGATTATTTTTTAGATTCTAATACACATTACTACTCAATTATGATGGGTAACATTATCCATGATTGACATAATACCTACATATGAGGATCCCATTGATTTGATAATTGGTTAGCATTATATTGTCAAAATAATGAGAAAATAAATTAAAAATCTAAGATATTTAAAAAATAAAAAAGGGCTTATGTGTAACATGTATTGCTTGTTTACATGTTTTGTTTATGTTTTATCATATATATATATATATATATATATATATATATATATATATATATATATATATATATATATATATATATAAAGTTTTCTATGCACTTTTGTTTCACAGTATACACAAGTGAGATGTAGAACATTAGGTAATCTATGATATGGATACATAGAGGTGAGACATTCCTACACCTTGATTTCAACTTCCTACACTAGGGGCATGCACTTACTGGGGCCATCTTGTTAATTTACATAGGTTTTATCTTTCTATGATTATTTACATTTATCATGGCACATTAATTTACATTGATTATACATGAATTTATTTGGCTCATACACCAAACACCATCAAACCACTATAATTCATCTGCACATGTCATGTGAAATTTATGAAATGTTTAGATACGTCCTTGATTAGGGCATGTCACTATAACCAAATATTGGCTTCATTAAATTCAACAAGAACCAAATTACCAATGTGTAGTCCATGTTTAAGGATAATTAATTGAAGCAAAATAATCAATTTTTGACATTGCATAGGGAACCTAAAAGCTAATCAAGATTAAATAGAAAAACAAAACAAATCAATTGTCTAAGCTAAAAATCCATGGAAATGAGCTAATTATCTAGTTATGAAATATTTGAAGTTCAGAAAATATTTGAATTATGAATTCATCATGACATCATCTAAAAGTTGTCATGCACTAGGTATTTATGGGGACAAATATTTGAATTAAGGCAATCTATGCCTTATTAATGCACACTCTTTCAAAAATAATCAATGTTTTGCCTAAAATTTTGAATCCATTTGTCACCAAACATCTTGATCTAGATCCTATGGTCACACTTAATTTATAAAATCTATAAATACCAAGGCCATTACATATTTTCAACAAGCCTTTTAGTGCAAAGAAACCATGCAAAAATCCATTTAAAAGCTTAACCAATTATTCCAATTCATTCACAAACCAATCCAATAGAGCTTGAGGAGATGTTGGAGGCACAAGCTCAATGACATTGCTAAATATTTCAAGTACTATATATAGGTGCAATCATGATTGAGGACTGACTTTGATGGTAAAGTCCATGGGAAAAGTATATCTTGTATTGTTTATGCTTTTTTGTTTGTTTCTTTACCTCATAAACCTTGCCTAATCAAGGGAATAGGATTAGTGTGTTAATTATTTTTATTTGTCCTTAATTTTATTCACTAACAAATGTAATAACCTATTTTTCAATCTTATTCCACATGTGTCCCACTGGGCATGCCAAAAGTTGAATAAAATTACAAAATAGGCTAGTCTATTAGGTAGTGAATAAAATCAAGAAAAACAACAAGAACTAACATACTAAGATTACTCCCTAGGTTGGGCAAGGTCTATGAGCTAAAGAAATAAATAGTAAATCATAAACAAGACAAACTATACCTTTCCCATGTACTTTACCATTAAAGTTGGTCCTTAAACAAGATTGTGACCAGCTATAGAACTCAAAATCTTTAGCAATGTCATTGAGTTAGCGCCTCTAACATCTCTTCAAACTCTATTAGATTGGTTTGTGAATGAATTGGAAGAATTGGTGAAGATTTTATATGGATTTTTTCATGTTTTATTTTCACTAAAAATCTTGTTTAAAGTGTGTAATGGCCTTGGTATTTATATATTTTTTGAAAATTAAGTGTGACCCCAGGATCCAAATCAAGATGTGTGACCACATATAGATTCAATTTTTGAGGCAAAAACATTGATTATTTTGGAAAGAGGGTGCATTAATAAGACATGGCTTGCCTTAATTCATATATTTGTCCCCATAAATACCTAGTGCATATCAAATTTTAGACGATGTCATAATTCAAATATTTGTTAAACTTTGAATGTCATAACTAGATGATTAGCTCATTTTCATGAATTTTTAGCATAACTAATTTGTTTGTTTTGATTTTATATTTAACACTGATTAGATTTTAGGTGCCCTATGTAATGTCAAAAATTGATTGTTTCACTTTAGTTAATTACCCCTAAACATGGCTTACAAAGTAGTAACTTGGTTCTTGTTGAATTAAACAAAGCCAATAGTTGGTTATAATGCCATGGCCCAAGTAGGGATATATCAAAATATTTTAGAAATTACACATGATGTGTATAGATGAATTAGAGTGGTTCAATGGTTTTTGGTCCAATTTATGCATTGTTTCAAGAAATCGTTATGACTTACAATTTTGACATGATAATGGTGAGAATTGGATGTCTACCCCCATTAAAATTATTTTTTCTAACCCCCTTGAGGGGGCATATTGGGCCTCCGAAACACTGTTTAGGCCATTGTCATGATCCCATGTTTCCATAAACCAAGTAAAATTAGTGAAAGTAGGTGTGAAATTATTTATTCTAATTATGATCATTTAAGCAACCTTTTTATTCTTTAAAAATCCATTGCTTCACATAAATGTCTCACCACACCCTTTCAAAAATGGGCAAAATTTAGAAATCTAATTCTCACCACTACTATGTCAAAATTGTAAGTCAGAATGACTTTCCATAATAATGCATAAACTAGACCAAACACCATTGAACCACTCTAATTCATCTTCACACATCACATAATTTTTTTGAAACATTTCAATACATCATTCATTGGGGCATGACATTATAACCAACTTTTATCTTTGTTCAATTCAATAGATTCCATATTACTCTTATATAGGCCATATTTAGGGGCAATTAACTGAAGAGAAATAATCAATTTTTGACATTTCATAGGGCACCTAAAATCTAATCAGGATTAAATAGTAAAGTAAAATAAATTAATTGGCTAAGCTTAAAATCCATGGAAATGAGCTATTTATCTAGTTATGACATATTCAAAGTTCAAAAAATATTTGAATTATGACCTCATCATGACATCATCTAAAAGTTAACATGCACTAGGTATTTGTGGGGATAAATATATTAATTAAGGCAAGCCATGCCTTATTAATGCACCCTATTTCCAAAATAATCAATGTTTTTGCCTCAAAACTTGAATCCATTGGCCACACATCTTGATTTGGGTCTTAGGGTCACACTTAATTTGAAAAATATATAAATACCAAGGCCATTACACACTTTAAACAATATTTTTAATGAAAATAAACCATGCATAAATCCATCTAAAAGATTCACCAATTTTTACAATTCATTCACAAACTAATCCACTAGATCTTTAGAAGATATTGGAGGTGTTGGCTCGATGAAATTGCCAAGGATTCCAAGCTTTATACCTGGGCACAATCATGCTTGAGGACCAACTTTGATCGTAAAGTCCATGGGGAAGGTATAGCTTGTCTTGTTTGTTTATTTACCTCATAGACCTTTCCCAACCAAGGGAGTAGGATTAATATGTTAGTTCTTATTATTTGTTATTGATTTTATTCACTAAAAAATGGACTAACTTATTTTGTAATATTATTCCACACATACTACTCAAATTTATATTACACTGGATAATATATTTTTATGCAATGATGACATACATTGATTGTATAGATTAGCTTTTCTTGTTCTATGCATGATAAATATGATTGTTTACTTTATAGTTTGGCTCTGCTTATTGTGTGAGATTTGATTATCGACTGTGTTGAGCTTGAGCATTGTGTGAAAATTTATTATCTATTATATGTGGCCTTGAACCCTGTGTGGCATTTCCTTATCTATTATGTGTGGCCTTGATCCATGTGTGACATTTTATTGTCTATTTTTTATAGTCGTGAGCCTTGTGTGACATTTGATTATTTATTGTGTGATTCCTTGAGCTTTGTGTGACATTGAATGCTATTGTATGTGCATCATGGCCATGACATCATGTGTGTTATGTGGATACATTTAGGATTGTCTGCTTAGATTGCTTGTGCTATGATCTATATAACACACTCTTCTTCTTGTTTTTGGTGCCATGATATATATCATGCACTTTTTTGCATAAATATTACTTAGTTAATGGATGTTCACTACCACGTTGAATATTCACTACATTTCTCATTGATATATATGTCTTGACATGACACTTGTCTATTTAGGATATGTGTTTCATATATACTTAGATGCTCTATTATTACCATGATGAAATATTATTCACATGATAATATATCATTTACACTACTTATATATTTTTATATATAACATGTGTTAATTTTTTTAATTTTGAGATGAGTTTTTAAAGGTTACATTTCTCATATCAAAATGGATGCATACATAGTGGCCTGTCTGAGATATTAATCCTTCATAGTTATAGAAAATTTAGATTTTAGGCACATATTACCTCAGAGTGGCACAAATGCTTTAGATTATTACTGGTTTTTCTTAGATTATGATGAGTTTGATTTAGATTGAGGGCATATACGTGACATGTCATAAGTTTTATTTTTTTAAAGATATTATTAAATAGGTTACAAGATTATTTGCACATAGGTTATTGTAATTGGGGCATTTATATGACATATGTTCACATTTTCACAGATATCATGATATATTAGCACATGATATATGACTCATATTACTAGATTACCATATGGAATGATAACTCGTGTCATTATCTGCTCAATGTTACTCAAATTTATTTCAAACATTAAATTATAGTCAGGGATTACTTTGATTGAATCATATGAATCATTTGTAGTGGATGATTCAAAAATATTTATGCAGACTCTCATGCAATACTTAGACATTTCTTATATTTATTAGAACCCATAGGGGGTTCCATTTACTTAGATTTATTGGAGTTGTGTGGGGATAAAGTTATGCATAACATAAATGTTAGGAACTCCATTTCAAGTGAGGGTTGGGGCATATTCGATTCCACCCATGTTTTACTCATGCATTTCTAGTGGGGCATGATCACTCCATTATATATTATCTCTAAAATGAAAACATATAGAATATAAGCTTGGTTCACATGCATACAGGTGTATTCATTCATTTATATTCTATTTCACATAAGTTTAATGTCATTACTTTTTTTTTGTATCATATATATAAAAAATGATTTCTGCATGTTTCATTACAATTTTGCATGGAGCAAGGTGCAACACATAGACATACTTGAGCACACCCATCACAATTATCGTTAGATATCACCTACTATTATTTTACTCTAGCAATTTCATTACTATAATAAAAGGGAAGAAAATGTAGACACTCATATTTGGTATTAGACACTTGATAATCTATAATTTGACCAAACCTTAATTTAATTGACTTAAAATCACATATATGACTCTTATTCTCCTTTCCTCATATCCATTTACTCTTATATGGACCTGACTCTTCCAAGTTGTTATTAATATTACATAGGATCTTCCTAGTCTTTAGTCAAATAGATTTATATCATTCTTAGACCGTCTCCTACCCTCAAGTCACTATTTTTATTATTTGGATAGGTTTTCACCTTACAAAAGGTTGATTTCCATAGACTTGTCCACCAAGGATGGACATATCCTTGTGCCTTTTAATGACTAATTTATAAAATTAGAATTATTCAAAAGGGTCAGTGCATATGTTTCATATGTTAGATATGAGTAAATTATCTAAAGATTCAGTTATATAAATATATCAATCCTAAGCATCTCACATATATCTAGCAAGCTCTCAAGAACTCAATGGAAATACATATGCACATTGAGAGGAACTTCCCTAGTTCTTCCAAATCTAAAATATATCATAAAAGAGATGCTTGAACTAAATTTGAATAAAATTTTCTAGTTCAAGTCACAAGTTTTTAAGTGTTAAAATCCATACACATGATTAGACTGCATGTTAGTATTATACATGATTTCATGCATTTAGTTAGGTGGGAGAACTACATGTGGTTTGACTTCCCTATTTAGAATATTAGATATGTAGGCAACACTTAGTCATATGGGGTATATGAGGCCAACTCAACCCATACCTTTTACCTTTTTACTCATTCATAGTTGTTTCATTTTATAGTTTATAAGGAGAGGGTTTTGAAGTAAAGAAAAAGAAAATAAAGATGTACACACTCAAATTAAGACATATGAATACACAATGGGCTTCCAAAAACATAGGTGTATTTATTAGAATATTTATAGAGTTCACATAGTCTATAAAGATAATTATACACACTAGCAAATAATACCACACTATGTTGGTGTCTATGGAAGTGTGGACCTATAAAGGCTCACACAAACACTTTGTTTCTATATTTGAGAATTCACATGCCTATTCCCATGCATTTTTTACAACTGTGTTCTAGCGAAAAACCCACATAGAACTAAAGCAATCTAAGTTATTCATTATCCTAGTGTTTTCTAGGAATATCAAGTTATCATATTTATCCATTTACATTCTAATTTTTTAATAATTTTGTATCATAATCAATATGAATATTCAACTAATTTTATGCTATTAGGGTCACATTAATCCTAAAATGGATAAAAAATAAAGAAACACAGTTATTAGTTTGAATGTTTCATTTTATAGTTGAAATATTTGTATGTACTTAGGAAAGAATATATGCAAGAGGTGGTAAGACAATCTTGTGACATGGATGAGTAGGCAATGTAAATCTTGGTGGTGTAATTATAGGATCTCTAACTTGAAGATTTGTGTCAGGAAGCACTGAAGCTCTAAGAGTTATAACTCTAGGAATAAAAACTATAGAAGTAATAAATATAATATCTATATGATCCATAATTATAGATGTAACTAAAGTATATGTTAAAATGATGTAAGAGTATTCCAAGCACAAAATCATATTATATCTCCTTGGATGACTAAGTTTAATTTTGAGTAAGAATCATAGTGCACAGGAATGCAAAGGTTGAAGGTGATCCTTCATATGAAATAAATAGGTGCAAGATGCTTGTACTCAACTTGATGTGATGTGGGCACATCAAATCAATGTGTAAATAACCCATCAGATAACATCAAACAATTAACATTAAATAAAGATCACACAAATTGATGCATAAAACCTAGCAATGCACACTTGACCTAAAATTAAACTAGTTATGTAGGTGCCATGTAGACTTATGACATGTTTGCATATACTTATGATTATATATGTATGGAAATAATGTGTTCATGACTTGATTTAAAAATGAAAGGAATTCAATCCATGTAATTTAAGTCCTCAACACTCACTCTCACACACATAATTACAAAACATAGGATAATATTTATAATCCTTATCAAAATTGGGCATAATTAATTCAAAAAATAACAGCTATATATACAACTAGATTACAACATGTTTCACCACACAATATTTTATATCAAGACCCTCTATCACTCTATTTCTCTATCTCTCTCCCCAATATGTATTTTACCATTCAACTATCTAGATATAAAATCTGACAAAGTCTCATTATTCTACATACTCCATTTTGATAGGTTCCATAGTCCTCTATTTATAGGATATTTAATCTAAATTTTAAATAAGCTTTCCATTGGTGGGTTAAACTACTGAATTAACTATAGAAAAATTTTTAATATTTAAATGTCATTATGTCATGAAAATCCTAGTTTAATAATTACTACATTTATTATTGTTCCTACTTCTAATGCTAATGTGGCTCAATTCAAAATTTAGAGGTTATGGTGATTTGGTCTTCAGGTCAAAGTGGTTTAAATTATTAATGACTCGCACACTTGTTCTCGAAGCTCCATATGCAATGAAGATATGCACACATGTATTTAGGGTTCCTTACAAGTTTTCTTGTCCATCCTTGGGCATTATTTTCATTTTTTATTTCTCCTTGTCGTTGTGCATGCTAAATTTAATCATCCAAACATTTATGATTAAATACTTGCATGTGTACGAGCACTAGTTTCCCAAAATGATGTAGGATTACTTTGAGCTAGGGATGTTCTTGAATTAGACACCCTAGGTGATTGAAAAGTGAGCCCCGACTCACAAGTTGAAATTTGTGAGATCATAGCCATATTGACTAATATTGGAGAGGTATAGCCATGTTACATTGTTTAATTGTGTGATTATTCCATTTATATAAATACTTCCTATAATATTTCTCACACATTATTTTCATAACCTTAGAGTCCAAAATTGACTCTATTTGTTCTCTTTTCTTTTTAGGTAACTATGCTCTCTAGTCCAAAACTTGTAGGTCCTCTTCTTCTTCACCTTCTCATTATGCCTTGTCAAAATCATATAAGTCTAACACATTAAATATTGGTGAAATATCCATCCCTTATGGTAACTTGATATTATATGCATTAGCCAAAAACTTATTCAACATCATACAATGCCCTATCTTCTTTAGCTTCAATTTATTTTATGTTACCCATGGAATTATCTCCTTGTAAAAGTGTGCTAACACCATGTCTCCCACTTAGAATTAATTATTCCTTTGAATCTCATCTACGTGATACTTATAACTCTGATTATTTTGTTTAATTTTATGATTTACTTCCCCTTGTAGGCTTCATATAAATTCAACATAATCTTTTTCTTCTGCACTTATCCCACATGCCTTGTCTATTATTGTCAACTTGATGACTCCTCTAAGACTAACTCATAAACAACATATATAGGTATTTTACTCATGTTTTGGTTAATAGATTATTGTATGCAAACTTGGCTTGTGCTAACACTATATCCCATCTCACCGGTTTTTCCTTACTAGGTGGTTCAGTAAATTCCTGAGGCTTCTACTAACAAATTCACTTTCTCCATAAGTCTGTAAAAGGTATGTAGAACTCTAGTTCAGCCTTGTCCCCAAAATTTTCTAAAAAGTGTGCTAAAAATGGTCTAAAAATTTGGTGTATCTATCTGACACTATACAAGGCAATCCATGTAACCCTACCACCTATCTATAGAATAAATTGGAAATGTTAGTTACATCACTAGTCTTCTTATAAGTAATAAAAGGTGCCATCTTGGAAAAATGATATTCTACAAAAAAAATGGAATCATTTCCCCTCTACATCATAGGAAATCCAAGCATAAAATACACACTAATGTATTCCCATGGTTTCCCTAACATGAGTAAGGGTTGGTATAAACTTGTAGTTTGGATTCTTCCTTTCACCAACTAAAAATTCCTACACCTTTACATATATCATGTACATCTACACATATATTTGGATAGTAATATATTTTAGATAGTAGTGAGTGTCTTGTCCCATTTGAAGAGATGGCTAATCCTCCACTATGATTCTTTTCAATTAAGTTTTCATGTATTTATCATCAAGGTTACACAATTTCATGCCATTAAAAATCATCCTATCATGAATTACATAGTCTAACCATGGTGTTTGATCCATAATTGTTATATTCATTTGGGTTTTCCATACATATAAAAAATATTCATCATTTAGGTATATGTCTTTGATTGCATCAAAACTAAATAGTTAGATCCTCATCTATTTCATCATCAGTGCTCTCCTACTCAACATGTCAAAAAAATTGTTTAATCTTACACTTTTGTGCTTCAACACAAATGTGTAAATTTTTAGATATTACACCCACTTCATATTCCATTGGTTCAATTTCACTTTGTTGTTAATGAACTGTAACACTTGGTGGTTGGTATACAATGCAAACTTCTTTAGCATTAGTGTTTCCACTCTTCAACACTTGCACTATGGCATAAAACTCTTTGTCATATACCAAATATTTATGATTTTCATCATTAAAATTCTCACTAAAATAAAATATGGGAATTCCATTTTAGATTTATACTATGCCTATTGTTATGCCACTCATGTCACAATAAACTTGGAAGACTTTCTTGAAGTTTGGTAGTGTAATGATGACTGCTTCATTACTTTATTCTTTAAATGCTAGAATATGCACTCACCTCCTCTATATAAATGAGTGTCTTCTGACCCATTGTAAAATTTTGGTGATTTTTGCACATATCTTATTGAATTTTATTATGAGAATTCTATAAAAAATTTCTAAGCCATGGAAGATTTAAGCCTCAAAAGTGATCTTGGGTAATGACACCCTGATATTGTGTACACCTTTTTAGGGTCCATCTTTAATCCTTCGTTGGAGATGATAAAACAAAGATAGACCAAATATTCTTTCATGAAGATACACTTATTCACATAAATCAATAATTTCTCCTCGTGTAATTGGCACAACACATTTCTCAAGTGTGCCACATGTTCCCTAGTCTTGCTAAGCACCAAGATGCCATCCGAGTACATGATAACATACTTTCCTAATAATGAATTCAACAATTAATTTATCAATATAATAAATTTATTAAGCACGTTTGTCAATCCAAATGACATGAATAACCACTCATAAAACCCTTCTTCATCTTCAACATTGCCTTCCATTCATCCCCCTCACAAATCCTAATATGATGATATCCAATATTGAAATGAATATTTATAAAATATTAAACTTCACTCAAGTAGTCCATTAGATTATTAATGTGTGGAAATGCAAATATATACTTTATCATTATTTTGTTTATGGTTCATAAATATGTACACATACACCATTTGCCATTCTTCTTAGTGCTAGTACTGTAGGTGATGTGCATGGGCTCAAATTCTCTCTTATTTGTCATTATTTAATAACTCATGCACTTGTCTTTGCACTTCCTCATTATCTAGAGGTTCCATCCCATGTGAGGTGTTATTAGGTTAGCTCACCTCTAGAATCAGATCCGTATGGTGGTTAGTGATCCTCATCGGTGGTAACATTTATGGTAAGTCACTTAAGATAATGTTAGTGATTTTTTCCAGCAAATCCTTCACTTTGTGTGGAAATGTCTTATCCATATACTATTTTTCCTTTTCACCATAATCTTGAACCATATTTGGTATGATCATATAACATTCATATTCTTATCCTTCTCATCCTTCTCTTAAGAATTCTTTTCCTAAAACCATCAACACCCTTGTACACGCACTCTTATGCCCTATTTCTTCTTGATCCCGTAATGGGCTCAAGGTGTATTTACTATGAACCTTATCCTAATGATAAGTTTTTACATAAAAATCATGCATTTCATTTTTATCAAACTACCAATGTATCCTTAAAATCACATGACACACATTCATTGACATCACATCACACCATACTTCATCCTAATATGTGCCTATTTGGAACTTTACCAAACATTTCTCATTCTACATCACTTTTTGACTCTTTTTTAACCATTAAAATTTGTAGTATTTAGGTGTGCCACCTTATATATGCACAAATAACCAACCATATCCATGGAAAATAAATTGTTTGTGTTATTGTTGTGCATTAACATCTTGCAACACTTACCGCCAGACTTGCATATAGTTCTAAAATAACTCTTCCTTTGCACTAATTTTTTTATCTTCTTTCAGAGGCTTCAAAAAGACCCTATTAAACATAAACACTTAACCATGATTAGGATCCTATAAGTCCTCAACTAATCCCATGGATTTTTCATCCCCATGCACTATATGCATGTCTACATCTGTTCTTCTACTACCTTCACTATGGATTTGTGGGCATTCAAAGGCCTAATGTTTTGGATATCCACTTCTAGAAAATATATTTGGAATACTCATAACCCTATTATATTGAATAAACCTCTTCCTCTAGACTGATAGAATGCATCTCTTCCATTTGTGCCTCTTTTCTTGAACTCTCAGGCCCCACTTTGATCTTGACTAGGTATGTCACTCATCGAGATAATGCTTATGCCTTACCTAGAGTAGGCACTTTTAAAACTTCCTCTTTATTCCCACATAAATATTCATTTTTATCACATGATATTAATTTTCATATGTCATAAAATATCCTCTAATTTGAGTGCCAATTGATAGGATTCCTTGATGGTTTGGATCTAAAATAAACTTAACTACTCATAGATCCCAAGGCATAATCTGTTAAGATATCATACAACTCACTCCTTGTATACTTCATGGTGTCCAAACTAGGTAGTAATCTTATATAAATCCTCAGTGTATTTTTCAATTGACATCTCATTCTATCTTAGGGTTTGGAGTTTTATAAATAGTTCTATCTAGTAATATCCCAATAATAAATTCTTAGTTTAACAACCATCCTAACCTAGTTCATTATCTTTACCTTTCCTATTCTACCCCATTCACTTTGGATTTCCATAAACCACAATGATGCATGCTCTTTCAAATTTTTATTTTCCATATTAATGCATTTAGGTTTAATGATACCATTATGCTCAAAATATTTATCCATGTCATTAATCTAGTCGACAAGATCCTCTAGGTTTAGGCTTCCTGAATAACAAGGTAGGTCTATCTTCATGCCCTTACAAATGTGTGAGATGGATATTTAGAGTATTTATTAAGTATTTTAGACATAATCCTCTATATTTCATTCCTATATGGTACCTTATACTATTTGTAATCCTCTTATGAACTATATTTCACCTTCATTGTCACTCTTGTCATTCTTTAGAATGAACCCTTTCCATTGGTCCTCTTCGACAACATTTGGGCATGCCTATATGACACATAACACATAAAAGACTTAATTTAGTCTACTTTATATATATATATATATATATATATATATATATATATATAGATATATATATATGAATCCTCTACTAACGACTCTCCTTGGTGGTATTTTACCTTCTAGATTCATGCACTATTATTGTAAGCCTTCTACTTACAATCCTATGTAGGCAATATTATTATGCTTGGTAGGGTTTGAAACCCATTTTGATACTAGCTTATGAAATTATGAATCAAGTTCCAAATGAAAGGAATTCAATCCATGCAAATTAATTCCTCAACACTCACTCTCTCACACACACAATAACAAAAAAATAGGATAAAATTTCTATTCCTTGTTAGGACATGATACAAATAATTAATAGAATAAGAGATGTATATACAATTAGATTACAACACATTACACTAGACAAACTTCTCTCTCAAGACCTTCTCTCTTTCCTTTTCTATCTCTCTCCTTTATCTATATTCTTGATTTCAACTATCTAGCTATAATATACTATAGAGTCTCTTTGTTTATCATACTATACTTCAAAAAGTTCCATAGTCCTCTATTTATAGGATATAAAATCTATATTTGAAATAAGATTCCTCCTAGTGGGTTAAAATACCTAAATAATTTCAAATGAAATTTTAAAATTTTAACAATTTTAGGTCACCAAAATCATAGTTAATAGATATCTACATTTATTTATGTTCTCACTTTTGATGTTGATGTGGCTCAATTAAAAATCTGGTGGTTATGGTGATGTGGCCCTCAGGTCAAAGTGGTTTGAATTCTTAATGACTCACATGCTTGTGCCTAAAGCTCCTTATGTGTTGATCAAATGTGTGCATGTAGTCAGGGTTGCTTGCATGATTCTTATCCATCCTTATGAACCATTACCATGCAATGTTACTTATTAGCCTTATGTGCACCTTACTCCATTATCTAAATGTCTATGATTGAATACTTGCATACACGTTAACACTAATTACCCAAAATCATATAGGATTACTTTGAGCCTATGATGCTCCTACATCAGGAACACATCAAATCACCGAACATGAGTTTGGAAATTAAATACATGTATATCCATATAGATAAATTTGTTAGGATTTAGGTGGTGTGATTGCATATGAATCAACACCTGTCAAATAGATCGACATGCATGTCTAACTTGTATCTAATTAGGCAAGCAACACATTAACTAGTAGTAGTTTGTAGTTGAATGATTGGGTGGGAATCAATCCCAACTAGTTTAAAGGCATATAAATGGAGGTGTAAAGGTTTATTTTAAGGGAGAGGATGAGACCTTAGATAAAATCTTCCAAAATTATTGCAAACTAAGGATCTCAAGAAAAGGATGAGGACTTGTAGTCTTGATAGCCTTGTATGGAAGTCTGAGGATTCCATCACTATAATATCAAATGTTTTATATAGTAGCTCTACCATTACATATCTTGTAGCTAATTTGGAAGGTTCATATATAACCTTATTTTGGGTAGTAATATAACTTTTAAGATTTATAATTCATTATGTGAGTATATATTTTGAGGGAAAAAGTGAGTGAGAGTATCACTCGACTATGTGGTTAGGCGTCCCTTTATTGGGAACCCATACTATAATTGTACTAGTTTGGTATTGGATTAAGGTTCTAAACTAGGGATAATTTTAAAGGCTATTTATAGCCAAAAGGATGTAAGTAGGTTTCTTTGATTTTAAAAATGGCTAATTATATGAAAATATACATAAGTCAAATAACCTCAATTTTATATAATTTATTATACATGTGTTTCAAATTGCATTATAGATTATACTTAGTCCTATTTTGGGACACATATTTACCATAGTTACTATGCATGTATGGTTCTAATTTTCTAAGAAATTATACAAGACATGTATTAGTTAGTCTGGAATCACCAGGTGTGTGTGAGAGAGATAAAGACCACCTAGGACATAATAAGCTTAAGGTAATAATTGTATTTTGGTATATGAAAATATTTTGAATATTCTTTGGCACCATTTATAAAACTAAGTAAAAAAAACATGCTCTATGAAAATATTTTGAATATTCTTTGTCACCATTTATAAAACTAAGTAAAACAAACATGCTCTGCCTTCTATATGGTTTTAATAACTGAAAAACTTATTAATAAATAATTTTAAAATATAATCTCTATTTTATTTATAACATTGAATGTGGTGTAGGTGGAATTAAATCTATGGGGGTTGAGGTTTAGATTTTTCCCCATTTTTAGTGAATTAGCATCGTGTTGTCATAATTTTCAAAAAAATTCAAAATTTGTGAAATTTGTGTTTTAAGTCACTAATTTTGAATTTGAAGGTTAAATTTTTTTAAAAGTATGAAAATTAATCAATTATTAATATTTTATTAATTAGTAAAAAATTATGTTGTGGACCAAAATTTTGATTTTCCTAAATAATGCAATAATACTTCCGAGCTCCCGTGTAAAAAAACCATTAGCTTTTTCCCATAAATTGAAAAAATAAATCCTTCTTTTATAAGCTATGCAAATTGATATTGCACTTCCTTGAGTCATGTAAATGCAAACTTCCATGTTACAATTGCCTTTTTTCATTGTATCCAAATTACTATTGTAAATTTAGGACTCTTTCAATTTATATGCAATTGCCTTTACTTCTTCCTTAGATTGTGCAAATTATATTATTTTCTTGGATTATGTTAAATCAAAAGCTTATTCAATTCTAAAAAGCTTCTTCAACTTGCATACCAAAGCGCTATTCAAATTTTTAGCAAAGTATAATTATAGAGAAAATCAAATTGAATTACTATTTGTGTTTTAGCCACTCAAATCAAGAACTGTATGCCCCAACAAAGAAGGAGAAATAAAAATCTTTGAGAAACTCACGTAGGTAAATATATATTTTTTGTTTTTATTTATCACAATCTAGCTGTATGACCAATCGTATGACCTCAATGGAAGATTAAGTTTTTAAATTTTTTTGGTTCCTTCTTCCACTAATCAATTATATGACCTACACCAAAGAACAAAAAAGTGATAATAAAATAATTTTTGACTATTTCAAAGCATAAAAGTAATCGTACAGTCACTGTACACCTAAGGGGAAAAGGTAGTTAAAAAAAAATTATTTTTTGCTATTTTTGACCTGCACTAAGCCGTATGGCCCACGTGTATGAGTAGATAAGTGTTTAATTGATGAAAATGAATATTTTTTATTTGTTTTGGGTTGAGAATGCAAACTATATGGTCATCATACTTGTTAAAGAATACATACAACATTTTAAAGAATAGTTTGGGGTAAAATTTTGTCTTCTAGACTACATAAGATAGCCGTACAACCACGCTAGAGTGAAATAATGAATTTTAAAACCCAATTTGATGATTATATTTCCATTTATTTTTGGCTGCATGGTAAAATCCAAATCCATATGCCTCTAGGAAATAGAATGAGAGTTTCTAAAATCAAAAATAATATTTTTATAGGGTTTTGAATTCCAAAAAATAAAAATCAGGGTTTAAATTGCCTTCACCTAGAAAATTAAAAATGTTATACTTCTTTTGGTAAGCTCAAGGGGTTTAAATTTTTGAAAAATCAATTGGTAATTGATTTTTTGTGTTTTGGGTCGATCGAGAATAGGTGATGAAATTTTAAAATTGAAAACAAAATTTGCAATTTTTTTTCAATTCATTTCTATTTGCCAGTGAAGTTTACAAATAACATTATAAGGTGATTAAACATGAATTGTTGCAATTGGGAAGGTTGGTCAAGTAAAATTTGAAATTTGTACAAATGACATTGAAAAACATTGGAGTAATTTGACATGGATTAAATTATGAGTAGAAACTTTTGGTACATTTAAATAATTTATTTTGGCTTTAAGTTATTTAAGTTTATCAATTTTTGTAAATAAGGAGTTATTATGTAAACATCTCCCAATTGTCTTTTTTCTTGTAAAATTTAATGTCTTCATCCTCTAATCCATAAAAGGTAATTATGAGCAAAGACAAATAAATCATGAAATATCAATTTTAAGGCATGAAACCTCTCTCGCCTTTGGAATTCAATGTAGAAAATATCATAGATACTAATCTAGGTCACATTGACTTATACAAGTTTTGGGAGAGGATGAATGTAGTGCATAAAATTAACTTTGGTCCAAGCATTTTTGACATTGGATTGGAATAAGAAACAATGTTCCAAATTTTAATATAGTCTCTTGATTTGGTCTTAGTAATGGCCAATAATTATAACTTAAAAAAAAAGGGAAGTGAGAGATTCAATAGGTGAATTAGTGGTGAGTTTTGTTCCTGAACACATAGATAATGTTTTTCACCTTTCAGATCGAGAATATTTTGTACATATAACTCTTAAGTCCTCTCAAATATTTTGGAATGATAATAGTATTTCATATGCTAAGTAAGTCAACAATGGATGGTTGATTAATCCAAAACATTCTTCCCCATGATTCCCAAAAAATATTACAGGGTCTAATATCAAGAATGAAATAAATGACATGATAAAAGTATTTCATAGAATAGTGAAAATCCAAACAATGAAGAATTTTTAGACATAGATGTACAAATTTATTTGGATCATCTTCAAGAATAAGAAGCATCTCAATTGGGGACACTTGATTAGTGATATAATTCATAAACAACTAATAGAAGTGAAAGTCACATAAATTTTCTATATGATTTTGTATCTTATTTACATTGTGTCAAGCCAAAGGTATTTTGATGATTTACATACAACAGGTGATTTCGGGAAGACAATGGTATATAACTTCTATCCCTAACTAGCATTGAAGGAAAACACTTATCATTTTAAAATGTTGAACGATTGTTTTGTTCATTTTATCATTCAATTGTTTGAAAAGGAGTTTTTAAATGTGAAGATATCAGTAGTGGCCATCATAGAGATAGCTAGATGGAAAAATTGGTACATATAGTTCCTAACTTTCCATTATTTGAGAATTAGTGGCTGCAAGGTTGCTCTTTATATGCTTCCATGATATGTCAGTGATAAATGGGCATTAATGGAAATGGTGAGACAACTTGTTGAAACACAAAAGTTTTTAATAGGTCGACATAAGATAAGAGTCAAATTTTTGATCTCAATTGACAGGTATACTTATCCATCACTAATAAAAGCCAAGTCAGTTAAATAATACATATCTCATAATAATCTTAAAACTTTTAAGAGCATGTTTATATTTGACATTAGGGGCTTAATTGAACATAACCTTGGACCTTTATACCAACATATCTCATATTTTGAGGATTATTGGATAGATTGTGATGATTTACAAGTAGTATGGATAAGATATTATTTATGGTTTATCATGAAGCAAATAGTCAAATTTGGTATAATGAAAGTAACAAAGTAGTTAGTGGATGATGTGGTCATATTGGATCCTATCTTTGAAAAAGAAACATTTCAACAAAGCCACTACCTGTAGTCCATTGGGATAAGAGAGAATATATTTCTCTTAGAAGTAGAACAAGAGCAGTAATTGAAATAACTCTCAAGTATTTGAGGATCAAAGGAGTAAATGTTGAAAACATTGATTTCCCTATAACCCCTAGGGAAGATGAATTTAGTAGCTTCTACAAACAACATGATAAATTAGATAAAGTAAATGAAGCAAGTACAAGTGAAGAACCCCTAATGATAAAATAAGTAAAAGAACCAAAATATATTCAATAAGAAATTCCACCATGGAAGATTCTCAAGCTTAAAATAAAAAGGTTAGGTAAAAATATCTCCTATTTTCTTGTTCTTTCAATTCATTAATAAATTCTTGTTGATAGTTTCTTGCATTCTCAATAACTTGTAGAGAATACAACCCAACAATTTCTTGCTTCAAATGATATCTTATTTCCTATGTCATCTACTTTCTCACTATAATAGATTATTCATGTTTCTTCATCTTCTCCCTCAAATCCTAAATTATCTATTGTATCCTATCCAAGAACTCCAATTGATACAATTAGCAAATATGAACAAGTTAAAACATCTTTTTGAGGTGCCACAACTGAAAAAACACCTTCTTCCACTCTCGCTATATTGGTTCCACCAGTCTTAGCCTCTAACCCACCTTCTTATTTGAGCATGACAACTTTAGATTGGTTGTCCATGGTGGTGAAGAAAATAAGAAAAGTTGTTGAACTTGAAGAGATTGAATTTAGGAATTTGAGAATCCCTTTTTCAAAAAGATGAAATAAAGTGAGAATAGTTTCACATGTGGTGACATACAAAAAAATAAAAAAGTATGTAGAAGTGGGATTACTACAGTAAAAAAAGATAAATTAGAAATCAAAATTAAAGAGTATTAGGCATCTAAGGTTCATTTGGGAAAGTCTACCAGATAAGGAATGAAGGGAGATGTACAATTGGTAATTGGTGTCATTTTTGAGAAAATGGATAAGGACAAAGTAATGAAAGATGAGTTAAAATAAAAAGTAGAATAGTTAAATTCAATGATACAAAGATTGATTAGATCAATTCAATCGGTAATTGCTTCATCAAGTCTTCATGCTGAGATGTTGGAAAAATTGAAAGAGGTAATCCAAATGGGCAATTTAGTGAAAGATTAGATTAAAAATATTAATGATAAAAAAACCTTAGTGATTCTCACTTTGACAACAATGGTTTCTAAAATATGGTCACAATGTGAATAACTACTAACAAAAGAAAATGGGTATGTAGAAGAAAAATAAAAATATGAAGAGTTCAATCCCAAGTTAATTGAATTCTCAAAATTTACTTCTATTAACCTTATTGAAAAAGAAGTCATCAATAAGGAATAAGCCATCTATAAAATTGAATTCCTCTAGGCTATGAAATTCAGGGTTTAATCACTTCAAAAGTGCCTTTAGAAATTCAATACAGCAAAGTCACTTGGAAGTGAGTGATGATTGAGATTGATACTGAGGTCAAAAGGTTGAAATGTCCTTTTGTAAATGAAAAAGATCAAGATGGGAATCTGGTTTCAATTTAAATTATGATTGAAAAATTTAGAGAGAAAATTCAAGGAATTATCAATTCCATATCTACATTTGATCATGAGAAACTTCACCAGTTAGCCAAATACTAAGTAGATGTTGATAATATTAACATGAAGATAAATAGTATCCAAAGCAAGTTTCAAGAAACGAGGGAATTATATTTCTCAGTGGATATCACTTATAGGTATACAGATGAACCAGATGAATATTTGATAAGGGTATTTCTTGAAAGATTTGATGATTTTTTGAAAGGGAAAGAGTTGTCAATGAAGTAATAAGAAGATTGAAAATTGTTCTTAGCATTTCAATAATTTATTTTCATGTTTATTTTACACCTAACTTGTATTGTCACACTATATTTTCCATTGTAAATGTATGTTATCATTTGGAAAATTATCTTTTGTAATTTTTCTAACTTACTTTTTCAAGTTGTGTATGTGATAATGTGCTTTTACAAGTAGTATAAAAACTTCAAATGTTTTTCTCAAGTGGTGCTACATGATCAAAATATTTTTGCATCATTTCAAGTAGTTTTACACCATAACCACCGATTTTGGTAGGATAAATGCAAGTTAGGCTATCATAATCTGCATTCAAAACAAAAGGATTTTGGCAAAGATTTATAAAGGAAGATAGAATATTCTACTTCAAGAAGATCAATACTAAGAGGTGTTTTTGAATTTTATATCAGTAAGTCCTTTGATTATGTATTTTTTGCTTAATTTAATGTAATTGATCTTTATTGTTATTGCTATCATTTATAAACTATTAAGACCAAGATATTAAGTTACAAATTTTATTTAGAATTGTGATTTATATTTTTGATATATTAAGGAGTCTTAGTGGGAATAGGAATGATATGTTTATTGATTCAATTAGAAAATACAAAAAATTGTTCATCTTTGTTATCTGAGCCAAGTAATTTTTTTGGTGTATGTTTCAAATTCTTAAAAATATGAATATGTCTTTTCAACTCATTAAATGAGAGAGATTTCTTCCTCAATATTAACTTTCCCTCTGATGTGTTCATTGATCTTTAGTGTTTAACTTGACAAATCTATCATCTAAAGAACATTCCTTTGTTTTCCTTTCTCTCTATACATTTCTTTCTAAAAAACTCCTCATACTTTTAGGTTAAAAGTAATACCCACACAATTTAAAAATTTTACTTGTAAATATTTTATTTTCAGTATTTTTTTTGGTTTTCAATAAACATAACTCTGCCTTCTAATAAGAGATGGATTTTATTCCTTAGGTTGTTGACGTAAAATCAATGATTTATCCCCTTGATAAATTTTTACATCAATAATTTTTGGTGCCTATCATGGGGCATGATTATGAAACTTTCGTGTTACCCATTGTCATTTTGATCCACATGACTTTACCTTCATCTCAAAGACCACTTCAACAGCTTGACCTAGACTAGGAACAATCAACCTAAAGTGATATTGTGTCAAATATTAGAAATTTTTTTTGGGACTCTGATAGTGTTTTTGTGATCTAATTCAAAATTATGCCAATTATTTTGAATCTAGAAATTGATCTTGTAGAAAGAATATAAATTATTCAAGAATGTAGAAGAGCCCGTAGAAACCATTGGAGTACTCATAACTAGTGAGTTATCACATGACCATCTTAGGCTCTCACAATCCTGATCATCAACCTGATTTGAATTGGGACAAAGCCTTAGAATAAGATTTAGCCTCGAGTCTTTGATCATTTGCTTTTGACAATAGAGCAAGTAATGCATAGTTTGATGCCATTACAAAGGAACTGGATATAGAAGAAACATGTACTACCATTTTTTAGAGGAATTTCAAAATAAACTCAAGAATTCAATCTAAGAGACAATCTACAAAAATTACCTATATATTCATGAGGAATAAACACATAAAATAAGATTCATCTCATGATAATTTAGGGAATGCAAGACCTAGTTCTTCAACCTAATCTTGACTAGATAACTCAAATGTGGGAAGATATTTCATCAGATTTGAGAATGATTGCTTGGGATAATAAGACCAGTTCAACACATTTTCATAGAGCCATTGGAATCTTAAAATAAGAAGACTAGATCATTGTTTATAATTAATATCTATGTGAAGAGTAAAACAAAGAAGGCTAGCTCAGAGAGCTCTTGAAATTCAACCTATACTTTAATGCCAATAACTTTCTTCCAAATTGATAGAAAAGAGATTCACTAGAGATAATAAGTTAAAAGGTAAAGTTGACCCTTTTTATCAATTTTAAGAACATTAAAATTTAAAATTGAGCCCTAAACATTAAATAAAAGTTAAAAGAACAACTAGTCTTCCCTCAACCCTAAAGAGAAAAAAATATCCTGAAGGAGGGACTCTAACAAGTCAAACTCTTGTCCTATCTAGAATTGCTATTCCCCTACAAGTAGTATTTCAAACCATGGCATTACCATGGAGAAATGTGATTGGTCTATTAGATATGGAATAATTACATGATCTTCTAAAAGGGTCAAGAAATAACTTTCCAAAGTTCTATGGAGATGGAAAACAACATTCCGATGAACACCGTGCAACCTTTAATGTTGCATGTGGCATTTTGGGTGTTGAGCATGAAGATGTTTCCATCAAGTTATTCATCAAAATGCTTCATGATGGGGCTTTATATTAGTTTTACCACCTCACTCTAGGATATATTACTAATTAGAATACTATGAAGACTAAATTTGAGAAATAGACTTAAACCAATCGAAGATGCCCATGCATTGCTCCCGCAGCTTACACAAATGAAAAAAGAGGTTTATGAACCTATGAGAGATTTTTTTCCAAATTAAATAGGTTTTTAAATAAAATACTAGCTACTACATGAGTAATAAATGAAAAAAAAACTTTTTTTATCAACTCTCAGTTGGTTGAAGTGAGTTATTAATTGAGGAGAGCTAGTGTAGCAAATCTAGAAACAACCCAAGAATTGGCTATTGATGTCGAAGATGAAATAATAATGTATAAAAAACTAAAAATGTAACCTTCAAAGAATAAAGATCAGATTTCAAGATAATATTCAATAGAATAACATTTATAGAAGATGGCTAATGATATAACATCCCTAAAAAAGAACATACCTCAGAAGACCATTACCACTCCTTACCAAGACATTTCAATGAGAAACTACATTCCATTTCAAAGAGATCACATTAGATAATAAACCCCTCAACCTAAACTTTCACTTGAAGCCCCCCTCAATAAAATACTAATGCACCTATGATTGCAGTCCTTGAAATTGAAGAGATATTTGGATATGAAGTTGAAGAAGAAAATGAGTCAAAAAATCTAGACGTTTAATAATGTTAAATTGAATAACCTAGTGGTGAATCTATAAACATGTTTCTATAATATACTTCAAATGGAGATGATTATGAAGAAAATTTTTGGGATATGAATAACTAATCTTTTCTAGTTTTCACTAGAGCTCAAAGTTAAAAAAAAATAGTCTAGTGACTCACATGAGGAAACTCCAAAGGCTATCCTCCCATGAGGAATTATCCCACCAATGAAAATGAAAGGAAAGTAATCACTAATAATTAGTTCATCTAATGTTAATGGTTATCAAATTTTCAAAAATAATTATAGCTATTTGCCTGCTTTTAACATAATTAATCATGTTAACAAAACCAAAATTTATGTCACAAGGTAAGTACTTGAGAGTGTACCTTGAGTATATGGATGAGTTAGTTGATTTCATTAAAGGTAAAAATCCCAATGCTAAAAAATATAATTTCAAAGGAATCCTAACTAACCCTGTTACTTCCAATCAAGTCAACTCAATGACCGAAACCACTTCCAAATCCAATAAATTTGACTCATTCTATATATCTCTAGTCCTCAAGGGATAAAAATTCAATAAGTATATCATCAATATAAGAGTCTCAGAGAATGTCATGCCTACCAAAGTTTCTCATGATCTTGGCCTAAACTATACTAAAAACTTTGGGCATTGTTATTCCATGGAATAAAAACAAGTTCCACTCATTAGATAGATTAAAGACATACAAGTGGATTTGGTATCTTTTCCCTAAAAATGAATTAAAATCAATATTTTGGTTTCAAACATTCTGACAATTTATAACATTATTTTGGGTAGAATTTTTTGTAAGGAATTAGGAGGTGAAATCCAATTGGATTTATCACATGATATGATTCTATTTAAAAGAGTCAAACAACATCTAGAGCCTGAATTGAAAACAAAATATACAATTCAAAAAGTTGACGATCCTAGGGCAAATATTTTATATGAAGATGTAGGAATTGGTAATTATCTTCTAATGACAAAGGAAGATATATAATTACCAAAAATCATACAATCAAATACAAATGATGTTTGGATTATGGAGTTTGATGGTAGTTTTTCATCAATAGGTTCAGGTGCATGAGTGATTTTTATATCTCTATCCAAGGAAGAAATTCTTTTTTCCTACAAGTTGTAGTTTGAATTTACCAATAACACAACCAAATATGAATCACTTTTACAAGGACTACAGGTGGCATAAGAGATGAGAATTGGGAATTTAAAAGTCTTGGGTGATGATGAATTCATTGTATAATAGGTTAAAGGTCAGTACTAAGTAAAGAATGATCATCTAAGATATTATAGGAATAAAGTCTAGGATAGTATAGAAGTATTTGATGCCTTCTCTATCAATATGATTCCTCATGAATACAACTCTAAAGCTAATGCTTTAGTAGTATAAACTTATTTGATGATTGCTCATGCAAATATTAGCATAAAAAATATATGATTAAGATAATATATAGGTTAAGTGTCCCAAGCACTAAAAATAATTGGAAAGTTTTTAATGATGATCAACAAATTATTTTATTCCTTGAGAATGTGGATATATTTAGAAATTTATATTTTTAGGGAAGTGATTCTTCATATAGGGGGAATATTTAGTTCTTACAACAAAAGAGGGAATCACTGATGAACAAGATCAAGAAAGTGTTATCAAGTTGAAAGGAAACAAAATTCCTAAATGTTTGATCTCCTTAGAATAATTATTTGATAAACATGATATATTTGTAAAGAGCAAAAGGAAAAAGAAGTCTTCATTTTGATGACTATGAAAAAATAAATATTGAATTAGAGGAATATCCTAGGTTCATCAATATTGAAAAATGTTGCTCACCTAAAGAAAAACAAAACTTTGTTAGCCTTATTTATAAGTATATTGATTGTATTAATATAGTAACCTTAAGTATTTTCCCTAGATAAATGCAACATATAGCCTCTCTAAAGCTTGATGCAAAATCTTTCAAATAAAAATTGAGGCAATACAATCCTAAAATCATAGGAATGATTCTTGTCAAAGTCCAAAATATGCTTGATGCTTGCATTATCTTTCCTATCCACCATTCAACTTGGATAGCTAACATAGTACCAATCCATAATAAGAATGATGAGATCAGAATCTATGTTGATTTTAAGAACCTCAATGAAGCATCCCTCAAAGACAATTACCCATTTCTAGTCATGGATCATGTTCTTCGAGAAGTAACTAGTGCTGAGATGATTTTGATACTTGATAATTTTTTAGGGTACAAAAAAAAAAAGGTTAATAGAGAAGACCAGTACAAAACAACTTTCACAACACCTTGAGGTACTTTTGCATACATGCAGATGCCATACAAATTAATCAATGTAGGAGCCACTTTTCAAAGGGTAATATATTAGGTATTCAAAGAATTAAAGAATAAAATCATTGTAGTGTATCTTGATGACTTTATGGTATTCTCCAAAAAGCGAGAAGATCATTACTGACATTTTGAGTGAGTTTTTGAAAAGTGCCATTTACACATAATTTATCTTAACCCTAATAAATCTATCTTTAGAGTGACTGAAGGTAAACTCCTAGGCCATATCATTTCAAAATAAGGAATAAGGATTGATCCATAAAGGGTTGAGGTGATTCAAAAACTTTCCCTACCTAAAAGTAAACCAAGAGTACATTCCTTCTTTAAAAAAGTAAACTTTTTAAAGAGATTCATTCCTAATTTTGCTAAACTCACCAGACATATTGCAAACATGATGAAAGGAAAACCTTCTTTCAAGTGAAATAATGAAGAAAAAGAGGCATTTAAAAAGATAAAGGCTACTATTTCTCATGCACCGACATTAATTTGTCTTGATCTTAAGAAATAAATCATTATTTATTACTATGATTCAAATCATACACTCTCAACAATATTGATTCAAAAATACAATGAAGGTATCGAGTCCCCAATTGCCTTTATGAGTTGTAATCTCAAATATTACAAGTTTAAATATTATCTTGAAGTAAAACATGCCTATGTAGTTGTAAAAGTAGTCAAACAATCTAGGTATTACATATTGTATTCACATTTTATGGTAATGGTGCCACGTATAAAAATCAAATCCATTTTGACCCAACAAGAACCTAGTTCTAAATGAGGGAGTTGGTAGCCAAAATTCAAGAGTATGATCTAGAATTAAAACCTACAAAACTAATTCAAGGAAAAAGAATATGTCAACTCATGGTAGAATAGGGAAATATTCAATTAGATTCTTAAATAGTTTTAGATGAGCAAGATGACCAGGAACTTCCTCTGGTATTGTTTGTTGATTCTACTAATGAATGGTTTTCTCACATTACTTTCTACTTGACATATGTAAAATTCTCTTCACACTTGAATGTTAAAAAACGTAGAATGATCAAGCTATAGGCCACTAAATATTTTATATAGGATGGCATTCTTTTTAAGAAAATTATTGATGGCTTCTTCTTAAGGTGTGTTGATAAAGAATAACAAAAAAATCTATTTCAGGCTTTTCATGATGAAGCCTATGGAGGGAAATTTTCTTCCAGGGTAAAAATTTATAAAATATTCAAATCCCATTAATAGTGGTAAACTATTTTTAAAGATTCATATGAATGGGTGAGAAAGTGTGAGACATGTCAAGAATTTACAGGCAAACCTAGATTGACAACACTTCCTATTCAACCAATGATAGTTGAAGAACCTTTTCAGCAATGTGGATTAGATTTCATTGAAACATTAGAACCTAATTTAAGAATAAATAACACTCACATTATCATATAAATAAATTACTTAAATAATTGGGTAGAAATGATTCCTATTAAGTAGATAATTTTAGAAGTCATTTGCAACTTCATCAAAGAAAATATCTTGGTACAATATGGAATCTCACAGAAGATTGTTATAGTCAATGCCTCTAAATTTTATTCAAAGATGATTGTATTTTTTTATAGGTATGACATTTCATTATCTCATTCATCAAACTATCATCTATAAGGTAATGGTCAGGTTGAGTTCAGAAACAAGAACATGTTAATAATCATACACAAAGTAGTTAATGAGAATAAAAAAATTAGAATACAAAGATTTATGATACTCTTTGAGTAGATCACATAAAACTTAAAAAGGCTATTGGGATATCACCATTCTATTTGATATATGAAATAGATGCTATAATTCCCATAACTCTTGAGTTACTTGCCCTACAGTTATCTAGAGTAATTGATAATCCAAAATTTGAAAGCCCACTAGTTAAAAGAATTTTATACCTACAAAAATTGGAAGAAGAAAGGACATAGGTAGTTGATATAATTACAAAACATCAAGCTCATGTTAAATTTCTTTTTGACAAGAAGACAAAGAAAATATAATTCTAAGTAGAAGATCTAGTCCTACTTTGGGATAGTCATAGAGAACCAAAAGGAAGTCAAGAGAAGTTTATTTCACTTTAGATGGGGTGATTTAAGATCAGGTACTTCTACGATAATAATAATTTATATCTAACATAATATGATAAAAATCATCTATCATTGCCCTTCAATAGGTAATATATCAAACACTATTTTTAGTGAGAAGCAGAGTCCTCTTTTGTATATATCTAAATAAAATTTTGGTTGTGTTTCTTTCCTGGTTATTCTTTTTGGCTTGTGTCATTTTTCTCTTTCCTTTCTCATTTTGTCCCTCTTTGTTTTTCCATCATGATTTGAGTTTCTATCTTAAGTAATCCTTTCCATTTCACCTAATCAAGTTGATCAATAACTCTATAGCCTAGTAAGTTGTTACTATGTGTATATTCCTATCCACCCTTGAGCTTTTCTCATCTCAAATAGTGATCCATCTTGAATTAAATCATTCTAAAAATGATAATATTATATAAATGAGAATGTCATGGTCACTTAGCCTAATCCTTGGTTAAGTTTATATTCAAAATTTGATCATAATAATTTAAGAGACATTTCTATGTTTGTATGAAAACACATAACAAAAATGCCCTCGCATACACTATCCTTTTGAATATGTGACAACCCCTATCAGGATGAGTACCTGATACTCATATATACTATCCTTTTAGATATGTGATAGCAACTATTAGACTAAGTACCTAACCCTCGCATACACTATCTTTTGACACATAATAACATTTAGATGGCTTGAGGACCCATCATTTTATTAAAGATCAATGATTTCTCAATTGATCAAAATTACTATTGAATTCAAGACTCTACTAATAAATAAAATTTTGACCTACAAATCCAAAGAATCTAAGTTCTTTTTATTCCTTGTAGTTTAAAATCCCAGTCGAAGCCAACTGTTGTCACAATTTTTGAAAAAAATAAAAATTTGTGAAAGATGTGTTTTAAGTCACTTATTTTGAAGTTCAAGGTTAAAAAAATTCTAAAAGTTGAAAAATATGAAAATCAACCAATTATTAATATTTGATTAATTAGTAAAAAATTATATTGTGGACCAGAATTTTGCTTTTTCCAAATAATGCAATAACACTTTTGAGCTCCCATGTAAAAATTTGTTAGCATTTTCTCATAAATTACAAAAATAAATCCTTTTATAAGTCATGCAAATTGAAAATGCACTTTCTCGAGTCGTGTAAATTCAACCCTCTATTTTGAAATTAGTTTTTTCCATCCCATTCAAATTACCATTACAAATTTAAGACTCCTTCAACTTGTATATAATCACCTTTACTTCTTCCCCATATTGTGTATGTTTTGTTATTGTCTCAAGTTAGGTTAAATGAAAAGATTTTTCCCTTATAAAAATCTTATTCAACTTATATACCAAAGCTTTAGTAAATTTTTAGCAAAGTGGAATCATAGCGAAAATTAGATTGAATTTTTATTTATGTTTTAGCCACTCGAGTCAAGAACTATACACCCCAACAAAGATAGAGAAAGAAAAATCTATTAGAAGCTCAAGTAGGCCAAGATCAAATTTTTGTTTTTATTCATCCAAACCCAACTATACATTCAACCGTATGACCCTAATGGAGGATTAAAGAAAGACAAATTCTAATGAAAGTTTTTTCAAATTTCTAGTTCCTTCTTTCACTAATCAGCTGTATGACCTGAATAAAAGAACAAAAAAGTGACAATAAAATGGTTTTTGACTATTTCAAAACAAAAAAGAAATCGTACAGTCACTATATGGTTGTCTTACACCTAAGGGAAATGTAATTTTTAAAAAAAATATTTTTTGCTATTTTTGATGTGCACTAGTTTGTATAACCCTCATGTATGAGCAGATAAGTGTTTAATTGATGCAAAGAAATAATTTTTGTTTGTTTTGGGCTGAGAATGCAAATTATATGATCACTGTACTTGTCAAATAATACATAAAAATTTTCAAATAACAGTTTGGGGTAAAATTTTGTCTTTCTAGACCTACGTAAGATAGTCATATGACCACACTAGAGTGAAAGAAAGAATTTTAAAAATATAACTTGATGATCAGATTTCCATTTATTTTTAGCTGCATGATAAAATCCAAAGCCATATACCTTCGAGGAAGTTAATGAGATTTTTTAAAACCAATAACAATATTTTTATGGGATTTTGAATTAAAAATAAAAATCAAGGTTTAAATTATTTTTACCTAGAAAATTAAAAAAGGCATACTTCTTTTAGTGAGCTCAAGGGGTTTGAAGTTTTGAAAAATCAATTGGTAATTACTTTTTGGTGTTTTGGGTTGAATCATAAACAAAAGATAAAATTTTAAAATTGAAAATAAAATTTACAAAATTTATTTTTAATTCATTTCTATTTGCCAGTAAAGTTTATCAAATAACATTATAAGGTGATTGAACATGAATGATTGTAATTGGGAAGGTTGGTCAAGTAAAAGTTGAAATTCATACGAATGGCATTGAAAAACACTTGAGCAATTTGCATGGATTAGCTTGTTAGTGCAGCGTTCTGGTATATTTAAATAACTTATTTTAACTTTAAGTTATTTAATTTTGTCAATTTTTGCAAATAAAGAGTTATTATGGAAACATCTCCCAATTTTTGGTTTTTCTATAAAATTTAGTGTCTTTGTCCTCTACTATAAAAAAGGTAATTTTTAGCAAAGACAAAGAAATCATGAAATATCAATTTTAAGGCATGAAACCTATCTCACCATTAGAATCCAATGTAGAAAATATCACAGATACTGATCTAGATCACATTGACTTAGACGAGTTTTGGAAGAGGATGAACACAGTGCATAAAACTAACTTTGGTCAAAGCATTTTTGATAATGGATTGGTATAATCAGTAGTGTTCCTAATTTTAGTATAGTCTTTTGAGTTGGTCTTGGTCATGTGAAATAACTATAAATCAGAAACGAGGGAAGTGAGAGATTCACAAAGTGAATTGGTGGCAAGATTCATTCTTGAACACATGGACAATATTTTTCACCTTTCAGATTAGGAATCTTTTCTACATCTAACTCTTGAGTCCTCTCAAAGTTTTTGGGATGACAATAGTATTGCATGTGCTAAGAAAGTCAACAATGGATGGTTGACTAAACCAAAATTTTCTTCCACATGACTCTTGAAAAATATTGCGAGGTCTAATTTCAAGAATGAAATAAATGGCATGATAATACTATTGCATATAATAGTGAGAAGCCAAACAATGAAATTTTTTTAGACATAGATGTATAGATTTATTTGGATCATCCTTAGGAACAAGAAACATATCAATTAGGGATAGTTGATCAATGATACAATTCACAAATAACTAATGGAAGTGAAAGTCACATCAAGGTTTTATATGACTTCATCTCTCATTTATTCTATGGTGAGCTAAAGATATTTTTATGGATTACATATAATAGGTGATTTTGGGAAGATAATGGAATATGACTTTTATTTCCAACTGACGTTGAAGGAAAACACCTATCATTTCAAAAGGGCGAATGATTATTCTGTCCATTTTATCATTCAATTATTTTAAAATGAGATTTTTAACATGAGGATATAAGTAATGGCCACCATAGAGATAGTTAGATGGGGAACTTAGTTCATATAGTTCTTAACTTTTAGTTATTTGAGAATCAATGGCTATGAGGTTATTACTTATATGCTTCCATGATATGTTAGTGATAAATGGGCATTGATGGAAATGGTGAGACAATTTTTTGAAACATATAAGTTTTTAATAGGTTGACATAATACATGAGTCAAAATTTTGATGTCAATTGGCATGTATACTTGTCCATCACTGATAAAATCCAAGTAGGTTGAACAATATATGTCTCATAATAATCTCAAGACTTTTGAGAGTAGGTTTGCATTTGAAATTATGGGATTGATTGAACATAAATTTGGACCTTCATACTAATGTCTCTCACATTTTGAGGATTATTGGATAGATTATGACGATGAGAAAGTAGTAAGGATTAGAGATTATTCAAAGTTTACTTTGAAGTAAATAGTCAAATTTGGTATAATGAAAATGTAAAATTAGTTGGTGGATGATGACGTTAGATTAGATCCTATCTTTGAAAAAGAAAATATCACAATGAAGTCACTACCTATAGTCCATTGGGATAAAAGGGAATCTACTTATCTTAAAAGTAGAACAAGATCAATACTCAAAAGAACTCTCAAATGGTTGAGGAGCAAAGGAGTAGATGTTGAAAATGTTGATATCTCTACAACTCCTGGGGAGAATGAATTTGGTAGCTTCTACAAACATAATGATGAATTAGAAAAACTAGATGAAGCAGGTCCAAATGAAGAACCCCTAATGATATAAGAAGTGCAAGAACCAAAATCTATTCAACAAAATGGTCCCCCATGAAATATTCTCAAGCTCAAAATAAAGAGGTTAGGTGAAAATATTTTCTCTTCTCTTAGTCTTTCAATTCCTCAAGAAATTCCTATTGATAGTTCCCACATTCTCAAGAACTTTTAGAGAATACAACCCAAAAATTTCATGGTTTAAATGATATATGTTGTTTCCTATGTTGTCTACTTTCCCACTAAAAGAGATCACTTATGTTTCTTCATCTTATCACTTGAATTTTGAAATGCATATTGTCCCCTCTCCGAGAACTCTAATTGACATAATTATCAAAAAGGAACAAGTGGATACATCTTTTTAAGGTACTACAACTAAAAAAAAACCTTCTTATACTCCAACTATGCTGGTCCCACTAGTCTTAGCCTCTATCCCACCTCATTATTTGAGCATCACAACTTCAGATTGGTTGTCCATGATGGTTAAAAAAATAAGAAAAGTTGTTAAACCTGAGGAGATTGACTTTGGGACTTTGAAAATCCTTTTTTAGAAAAGATCAAAGAAAGCGATAATAATTTCATGGATGGTAATAAATGAAAAAAGAGAAAAATATGTAGAAGTGTCAATTACTACAGTTGAAAAGGATAAATAAATCAAAAATAAAAATTGAAGAGTATCAGGTATCTAGGGTTCATTTGGGAAAGTCTACTAGAGAAGTAATGAAGAGAGACATACAGTTGGCAATTGGTACCATTTTTGAGAAAATGGACAAAGATAAATAAATGAAAGATGAGTTAAAGGAAAAAATAGAATATTTGAATTAAATGATACAAAGATTGATTAGACCAATTCAACCAACAATTACTTCATCAAGTCTTCATGCTGAGATGATGGAAAAAGTGAAAGAGGTAGGCCAAATGGGTAATGTAGTAAAATATTGGATTAAAAATACTACTGATCAATGAATTTTAGTAGTTCTCACTATGATAATAATGGTATCTAAAATTCATTTATAATATGAAAAATTAATAGGAAAATAAAATGGGTATGTAGAAGAAAAACAAAACTGGGAAGAGTTCATTCCCAAGTTAATTAAATTCTCAAAATTTTCTTCTATTGACCTTATTTAAAAAAGAGTCATCAATAAGGAAGAAGTCATCTATCAAATTGAATTCTTTTGGGCTACAAAATTCAATATCCAATCACTTCAAGAGTGCCTTTAGAAATTCAATAGTGCAAAGTCACTTGGAAGTGATGTGATGATGGAGATTGACACTAACGTCAAAAGGTTGAAGTGTTCGTTTATTAATGAAAAAGATTAAGATGGAAATATGGTTTCAATTGAAACTATGATTGAATAGTTCAAAGTAAATTTAGGGAATTATCAATCCCATATTTATATTTGGTCATGAAAAACTTCACCAATTAGACAAATATCAAGTAGATGCTAATAATCTTAACATAAAGATAAACAGTCTCCAATGCAGGATTTAGGAAATGAGAGAATTAGACTGCTTGACAAATATCACTTATAGGTATACAGATGGACCAGATGAAGATTTGATAAGGGTGTTTCTCCAAAGATTTGATGATTTTCTAAAAGGGAAAGAATTTTCAATGAAGAAAAAAGAATATTGAAAATTATTCTTAGCATTTCATTATTTTCTTCTCATGTTCATTTTATACCTAACTTATATTGTCACATTATATTTCCCCTTGAAAATGTATGTTGTCATTTTAAAAATTGTCTTTTGTAATTTTTCCAACTTGATTTTTCAAGTTGTGCAAATCAATAATATGATTTTGCAAGAAGTGTAAAAACTCCAAATGTTTTTCTCAAGTGGTGCTAAATACTCAAAACATTTTTGCACCATTTCAATTTGTAATTTATCATTGGTATTTTTGTAACTATGTAAAAAGGTAAAATAGGTGGTTTTGCACCATCACCACCCATTTTAGCCTATAAATACAAGTTAGGTTCTCATAATCTGGGTTCAAAATATAAGGATTTTGGCAAAACTTTGTAAAAGAAGATAGATTACTCTATTTCAAGAACATCAATACTAAGAGGTGTTTCTGAACTTTGTATTAGCAACTCCTTTGGATTATGTCTTTTTCACTTAATTTAACACAATTGATCTTTATTGCTATTACTATCATTTATAAAATATTAATACCAAGAAATTAAGTTGCAAATTTGATTTATAATTGTGATTTATATTTCATATGTATTAAGGAATCTAGATGGGAATAGGAATGATATTTTTGTTTATATTAGAAAATACATAAAATTGCTCGTCTTTGTTATCTGGGCCAAGTAGTTTTTTTGGTGTATATTTCATATTTTTAAGAATACAAATATATCTTTTCAACCCATTAAATGAGAGAGATTTTATCCTCAATATTAAATTTCCTTCTGATGTATTTATCAAGTTTCAATGTTTAATTCAACAAATTTGTTGTCTAAAAAACATTCTTTTCGTTTCCTTTCTCTCTATACATTCCTTTCTAAAAAAACTCTTTCTCATACTTTTAAGTTAAAATTACTACCCCATAATTTACAAATTTTTCTTGTAAATATTTTCTTTTTGGTAAAATTTTTAGTTTTCAATTAAGGTAGCTCCATCGTATAATAGGAGAAGGATTTCATTCCTTACGCTGTTGATGTAAAATTGATGATTTTTTCCCCTAACAAATTTTAACACCAACATGTTAGCATATTGAGGGGTCCCAAAACAAAATTTAATTTTAGTCTAACACATCACCTACATGATTAATGCAATTTTATTGAATACATATGTGATAATTTATCAATTTTTCTAATCATTTATGCAAGTTATTAGTGGAAGTGAAGCTCTGGTAGTTAGAAGATTGGGATGAGAGGTTGGAAACCAAGGCACAAATAATTTCTATACTAGTTTCCTTGTGATTGAAAGGTATGTATTTATATTTTTTTGGTTTTAAATACTGAGATCATTTGTTTGCATGTACAGTCATCTATCTTGAAATGAATAAATATAATAATAGGTTCCATAAAAAATATTTGTTTAAAGATATTTGATCAAAACACTATGCATGTTAGTTTTCTTAGAAATTTTGATTCTATTTACAAATATTTTCTTTAAACTCAAAAATCTATGAAATGCGTATTTTTGGGTTAGTAAAAAATATGGTTGAAATAATCATGAGGCTTTGTTGCATTTATTCATTTTATTCTTTGTGCATTGTTTAAAAGAAGTATCTTGCATGCCATTATTTCTTAGAGGAAATGAGTTTTTTGTTTATTTAAAATAAGTATGTGGTAAAGACCAACCACATAATATAATTCATTTTTTTCTTTTTGCATTGTTTAAAAGAAGTATCTTGCATACCATTATTTCTTAGAGGAAATTCGTTTCTTGTTTATTTAAAAGAAGTATGTGGTAAATATCAATCACATAATATAATTTATTTTGTTCTTTGTGCATTGTTTAAAATAATTATCTTGCATGTCATTATTTCTTAGAAAAAATAATTTCTTGTTTGTTTAAAAAAAGTATGTGATAAAGACCAATCAAATAATATATTAAACTGAGTATAGAAAAAAATTAGAGTATAGAGTATAATTAATAAACCGACTATGGGGCCATATGCCAAGACAACTATGAAAAGTGAAGATGACATAACTAAAAAAATATAATTATTACCTTAAGTTTATTATTTTCTAAGTGGTCCTTATATATATATATATATATATATATATATATATATATATATATATATGAAAATTGAACATTAAGGTTTTCAAAATTGAGAAAGCTTGTTGAAGATAATGCAGAGCATATAAATGATTAATTTTGACATAGTGATTTGTCTTAATTAAACATTTTACTAAAATGTTTGAGGAATTTTGTTTAAAATGAGTATTTGATTATTTGGCATGGTCAAAATTGGAAATATTAATTTCATATTTTTGAAGATATAGTTGCATATGTATTTATAAATATATATATGAAACTTATAGGGCCAATAATTTGTATGGATTTGAGTTTCATGTATTTGATTATAGCCTATTGACCATTTTCTTGAAAGTGGCATGAGGACTGTGAAATAAAAAATGGGGCAAGATCTCAACCTTGATCACCGTAACTTTAATTCCACTTGCACCACATTCAATGTTAAAAATAAAATAAACATTAGGTTTGAAAATTATTTATTATTAAATTTTTTAGTTATTAAAACCATATAGAAGGAACATAATGCTTGTTTTATTCAGTATTATAGATGGCACCAAAAAATATTCAAAACATTTTCATAGTTTTAAAATTGTAAACTATATAATAAGATTTGCCAAAATGTTTTAACCATATCCATATTGGCTTTTCAAATATTTTTTCATGTCAATTTCAAAACCCTAATCCTTTAACCAAAATATAATTATTATCTTAAGTTGATTGTGTCTTAAGTGGTCTTTATCACACACACACATGAAAATTGAACATCAGGGTTTTGAGAAAGCTTGTTGAAGATAATGGAGAGTATATCAATGATCAATTTTGACATAGTGGTTTGTCTTCATTAAACATTATGCTGAAATATTTGAGGAACTTTTGTTCAAAATGAGTATTTGATTATTTGGCATGGTCAAAATTGGAAATAGTAGTTTCAATTTTTTGAAGATATAGTTACATGTATTTTTAAAAATATATAAATGAAACTCATAAGACTAGGAATTTGTATGTATTTGGGTTTCATGTATTTGATTATGGCCTATTTACTATTTTTTTGAAAGTGGCATGAGGATAGTGAAATAATAATGCATGGTTTTCTTAGGTTAGTAGTTGTTATTTCTGTATGGCTGTAAAAAGGATGGAAAGACTAATTTTTATGCACAATTATGGTTATATAGGTATTATTTGCATCTTGTTTCAAATTGAACAATCTGATGCATTGAATTTTTAAGATTATGAAAATAAAAAAGTATTTGAGCTAAGTTATATAAAATGCTTATTTTAGCATACTTTATTAGATCTTCGACTAGAATTCAGGTTACAATGGTTTGGGAGAGATGTTTGGGGTCATAATGATGATCAAAATAGTGTGGCTACTCCTTCATAGGGTTTTTCTTGAGGTAGCCAATTATTTTATGCTCACAGGGCTACTAACACATTTCTATTGATGTACATCTATGTCAAGGATGTAATGTGAATAATAAAATAATATATCTTATTTTATTATGTAGGTCTTGGAATACCTTAAGGCTTAATTCAATTTTGCTGGAATGATTATATGACTACCACATTTAGTCTGGAAGCAAACCTTGTTGTAGGGACATCAATAGTTTTATAGTGACACTATCTATTTGAGATTTTTTCTTATTGCTATGGTGAAAATTGCTTTATATTTTGCCAACTTATTGCCCAAATTTAATCAAGTGAATATTCAAAATGAGCAGTAAACTAAGGTGATTCATGTTAAAAAAATAAAAAAAAGAGATAAGGGTTGAGCAGAAAAAGAAGATTTACCTTGAAATAACAAAGACTAATAGATTTACTTTAGTTGTTTCTGATGACAGTGCAATACAAAACTAGCATTTATGAAATTCTAGTGGTAGACTCAAAATACCATAAAAGCAGTGGTGATTTTGGGGTAAATAAAATGCATATATCTGAGAAGTATGCCTTAAAAATGGCTACCCATAATAAATTTTCTTTAAGCACTTTTGTTTGAAGAGTATAAAGAAATAAAACATGCATAGATAAATTTTATTAGAATAGATGAAAATATAAACTAACAAGATGCATTGGGATCACTACCATAAGTTTTAACCTTTAGAAAAATGAGACCATATATCATTTACAAAGCTTGAGAAATAAGAAAATATGAAAGCAATGAAATAATTAACAAATTCTAAGAATTCCTCTTTCTATTTGCATTAATTTCACAAAAGTTTTGTTATCTAATATAAATGAGGGGGATAACCCCTATATATAGGCCTATTTTGTGTTTAAAATGGTTACATTGGTTACAAAAGAACTGAACATGTGACAAATGTCACTAGATAGAAGTTCTTCATGTTTTAAAAAACTAAAGAATATTCTAAATTAAAAGGGGGAATATTTTTAAAACATATTGATCAAAACTAGATCATGAAATTCATTAAGAAAAAGCATGATGAATGGCTATCTTGATCCTGAGGTGCCAGGCTAGAATCCTATTGATGTTGATAATGATGAAGCTCCCAATGTAGTAGAAGAGGAAAGTGAAACCATAGTAACTAAAGAGAGATTAATCCCCATTGTAGTTGAAGAAAAATAAATTTCAAGAGGGGCTGAAGAGGAAGAAGCTCATATGGTGACCATTTATGGCTTGATACTCACCTTCTCAGATTCTATTTGTCCCTTCCATTCCTCAGAGCATTTCTTGTAATCACTATCAATAAATTTCAAATCTATTATGGGTTCCTTTAGAAATTTGATGGTGAAATCTGACATTGCATCATGCTTGGTTAAGAGAGGTCTTACAACCTCATTGATTGCCACTGCCATCTCTATTCTTTGATTAGGCGATGCTTGCAAGTCCACCATCTCTTGCCAAAAGGTTGTTCCCCGAGCTAGAGCCTATTTTTAAAAATTGACAATGAAGTTTTAGAGCTAAGATTTGAAAGCATCCTTATTTATGATGGTACCATATTTGTTATCAAGGTGTGTGATTTTGGTCTCTTTAAGAATATTTATAACTCTATCACCTAGATGGGTGAGAGATTGGCCCAAGGATCTCATGTCATAAATCTATTGATTCAAGGATTTCCTTATTCTAATGAGATAAGACTAAGCAATTCTTAAATCCTCTAAGTGTATCAGGCTTAGGTTTTCAAATTTATTCATCCTAATCAACATAACCAAGTTGATTACTTTGTTGTCATAAATCCCATAGGTACTATTTACCTTAAGATTTTTGTTGTAAACTTCATCTCCTTTTACTTTATACTAAGCTAAGCTATTCAGGGTATCAAACATAACCTCAAATTCCCATTCCAACTTGGTGATGGTCTCTTCTAGAAATGTGGATTTGTTTTGTTATTCTAGCTTAGTTGTTCTCTGTTGCATCCTTTTCACAAATTTTATGTCTAGATCACCATATGCCTTCAATGCTGAGAGGGGGTCCTTTGCATATTATTACTACTAGATGGATATGCTTTCTTCTTTTTTGTTAGTGTAAATAGGGTTTATTTAGACTCATATACAATTGATTGGTTTAGATGAGTCACTTTCCTTTTAGTTAGCATCTTCTTTACTCCAGACTCCTTATCAAATTTTGGTGAGACCTACAGAAGGTTTACTATAACCAAATCCTACCTTTCTATTGTAGCCAACTGCATTTATTTTATCTAGGATTTATCTAAAATATAACCTTAAGGTTGAGTAGATGGTGGAAACTGAAGATCTATTGTCAATATCTAGAATGTAGATGTTTGAGAAGTAACTGTGGAGGTGACTAGGATGAAGGAAAAACTAGGGAGATGAGGTGGGAACTATTATTTATGAGGATGACAAATAACTAATTCTAGATGGAGTACTTACTAGGAATCAAGGAACCTATGGTATGAAAATAGTAGGCCTCCTCTTGGGTAATTGAGGACTGAGACTAGGCATGGGCCTAGGCAAAATTGGAGGTAAATTGGCCATTATAGAGACCTTTGAGGTGGATGATATAATAAAATGATTGAAAGTGGATAGGGGCACAATCATGGGCCTAATTATAAGATTAGTGCAGGGCTTGTAGGGCATTAGGTTCATGTTATATGGGGTTGGTGGCTCACAAAATCTACCCTAAAGGTGGCTATTAGAAATAAGGGAGGCAAATGAACACATTTTTGGCTTGTCATACCTAGTTCCTCCTTAATAGGAAGTAGGGGAGGCAAGTAGGGTGAAAAAACTAATGACATCATAATGGGTGGTGTTACTACCTCAACTGAAGGTGAATGAGGCACCATAAAAGGTTTTGCCTACACTGAGGTAACATTCTACATCTAGGATGAGGTGCTGGATGTTGATTTTAAAATAGAAACCTACTTAATATGTTTTTTAGTCTCAACTCTTTTATTCCCCAAAGTGGGAGACAATGCTTGAAAGATCATCTGACTAAGCTGAGGGTTAGTTGGCCTCTCTTCTTCAATATCAACAACTTAAACTATGGATGTAGATACACTTGCTTAAACATTTCTAGGCTTGAAAACTTCATAAAAACTAACATATTTTAATCTACCCTTAACAAGTGGAATATTATCATATTCCAGTCTTTGCTTCACCTCTTGATCATTTACCACATTGATATAGAACCTATATTTATCCTTAGGATCATGGTGATAGGTAATGCTCAAGGATGACCTATTTTTGATGCAATGTTTGAAAGCTATGTGTTCTGCGTCCCATTGCCTATTTTCATCCCTTTACAAGTCAAAAGTAGGCCTTTTCTTGGTAGCAACAAAGATAGAATTTCAATTTTCTATCCAAAACCAGCCAATGTTAGATAATAAAGGATGAACCAATCCTCTCCTTTTATTTTTTTATAACCCATCTACCCTTTTGAGTAACTGATAAGTAATTTCTTACTCATCCAACTTATCTAGAACTATAATGAGAAATCTAAGGGGGGATGTCTTATTTTCAACTATCCTCACCATTATGCAATTTGGGCAATATCAATAGGTTCTTAGGGTACTCAAGGTTTCTTGAATTTCATCTGATAGTTTAGGCATGGGATTTTCATGAATTTCCCTATACACTATAAGGTAGAAATGTTTAGCTATGGCCTCATCTCTTGCTTGTACTTATCTACTCTAACCTTTGAGAAGGTATGAGGAATAATCCATTTCAGATTGTGGTCTCAATTGGTGAACTGTGGGAATTTTTGGGTGGCACATATGGCATCCACTAGGTAGGACATCATGTAAAAATAATCCCCCTAGTTGGACATAAATTTTTGGATTTGTGCTACTAGGTTACAAGATATAATTTCCCCTAAATGGGGAGTCTTTCCATCATATATTATCCTAGAAAGAAGTGGGATCCATTTCTCATCCACATGACATGTGTCTTCAGCCCCTTGCAACTGATTGATCATGACCATTCCCATTCATACTCCCTTTTTGAATTATGTGATGGGAATTTTGCTGATTTTAGTTTTTCATATAAACTTTTCTTTATTTTCAGACCAGTCTCTTAAAACTTCCCTGATATCATTGGTTTGGAGCCATTGAGTCATAGTTTCCTAATTGTATCAAATCTCTAGTTTGGGTAGATCATAGTAGGACTAAAAGGCTAACCTGATTATGAAGGCAATGTCTTGTCCCAAATTTAAAGATTTGATCATATTATCAATGCACCTAGATTAAAGGAACATATGGTAGATTAAGTATACATAAGGGGGTACCTCTGGGTTAGATGTTGCTTTGTGTAATCCTATAGATTTGAGCACCAGAATGTCCAATCTATCTTCTACATCATTCTATCCTTCCTCATCATCACTGTCTCAGTCCATAGTATTTTTTACGTGGTAGAACAAGTCATTATAATGTTTATCTTTGATAGCCAATATAATAGAGTTGAAATTGGTATCCTGAAATATGATATTTATCCCATAAGAGTAGATGAATGGAACTTGTTCTTACTTGTTGGCTCTATATGCTTCAACTTTGGCCATGGATTCAAATTAAATGATAGATGAGATTTTGACTTGATTTAATGGTAGAGGAATGCATAAAAGTCTTTAGAAAACTCACATAATGCTTTGAATACTAGTAGATAACAACTAAAGGTGAACCTATTACTTTAATATGGTAAGCATTGAACTCCAAATTTAGAATTTAAACTAAGAAATGTGAGTCATAAATGGAAAGTGTTTTAATTTTCTTTGATTTTAAAGCTAGGGTGTCTCTCGAGTTTTATTCTAACAACTTTGAAAATTTACTTTGGGAATCAACCAATCACTACCTTCACTCTATCCACATGTCTTATCATCATAGGATTGACATTTTTAGTGAAGTGACTTGGATTTACATTTATCAAAATTATCCCCATCAACATTTAATTCATGCCTAAAATTGGTTCTTTGTGAACAACTATATGACACCTAATTACTAACTTTTGACACATATTGAACACTTGATACTTTCTCAGGCACTTTAGCCTTCTATTTTGAATATTGAACCATTTGGGTGGATCACATAATGCTTTACCAAGTGTCACATTCCAATTGGGTCAATATTATTTAATTGTCACATGTATCGACCCATTTCATCCTTCAGTTGACATGGCATCATAACTTTTAATGGTTTTCCAAGTGGTAAGCCCTTTTTGACTTACACTATTGTGTGGCTTTGTTGTATGAAACTATTAATGGACCCAAATACTATAAAATTTTGCCAAGTGTCATATTTTAATTTGATCATGTAACTGTTGAGTCTCATGGATTCCTTTGATTGTGATATTTTCATGAGACATGTGTCTACATGTCTTCATACCATTGATCCTAACTACCACATAGCTTCCACTTCACATCCATCTACCTAAGATTAAGTGACTAACTACCAAGTGTCATCTTGTGTAATTATAGTATTATGAGATTGAAATATTGCACCTTAAATATGATGGGCATGATTGAGTGCCAAGTGGCATGATGTGATAGGATCACATTATCGTGAGACTTTAAAAAATAACTAAAGCCTTAGAAGGCCACAACTAGGTGCCACATGACATGTTTTGATTGAGTCATGGGGTCACAAACTTTGTAATTTCTTTGTGATCTTAGAATGCTGTGACTAAGTGACAAGTGGTAAGATCCCATTGGGTCATGGGGTCACTCAGTATTTATAAGGATAAGAGATATGCGATGAAGTTTGGAACTTTATGTGGTTAAGTGACTAAAACATATGACACTACCTTATGTCAATTGAGGCTGAGTTGGTGTCAAGATACTACCAAAATAAAAGGTGCGAAAGTTAAAAAATATGAGATAAAAAGAAAAGGGAAAAGTCCAAAGTCATAAACCTTGAGCACAAAATCCTACTTTGACCTTATTCTAAAACTTGAGATTAAGGTATGTCATAGTATCAAACATGAATTTTATCATAGTTAAAGTTAAACCATGATTTGGAAAACCTCAATTAACCTTAGTCGATTTTTAGGGATCATAACTTGGATATTTGAATGTAACCTCTCATAAGAGTAATTATAAACAAATCAAATAATTAGAAATATTAATGAATTAGACATCAGTGAAATATTTAAAAATACCTTGTTAACACTTATTATGAATTAACACGACTTCTAAATATTTCAAATTATACAAGGGGGAGTTTTTATCATGTGGTACCAAGGGTAAGGTATATCTTAGGGTGAATGATCCAAATTTTTCATGGGGTCCCCATTTTTGGAAAATGGGGTGTGTTAATCTCAAAAAATAGTGACATTTATAGGAAATATAGCAATATGTTAGAATTTAGATATCCTGGTTTAGAATATAATCCTTAAGTAGTCATTCCTTAGTGGATGCAACAAATATTAGAATTGATTTTCCAGATCTAACAACCTTACATTTGATGAATTAAATCCTAAAAATATGAAAACCATTCATACTATGTGTTTACATTTTTGAATTGATTGACCAACATGCCTTTGGGTTTCAAAACTGGTAGCTTCAAGCCTCATGGACTTGAACATAGGTCATGAGTAAGCATTTTGTAGATATATATAATTATGCTCAAATTTTAAGGGGATGGCTTGGGCATTACTCTTATTCCATCTAGGCATCCATAGCCTTGATAAATATACCTTTGGATCCATGTTAGGCCTTGCTCCACTTCCAAGTGGGTGTCCATAGCCCTATTGGAGGTTACATGAATCACCTTCAAAGGAATGTAACTTATAGTGTCAAGTATATTTCAACTTGATATACATGTTTTTGATTTTTTTTGTAAACCTTTGGAGGTTGGGAACCAATTTGTTAGCCAAGTTTTAAGGGATTTCATTATTTTCACTCCAGAACCATTCATTTTTAGTCACTGAGTTCTACCTAGGAAATCTTATGATGCGAGATTAAGTGCTAGTATATATGGACTTTTAGAATTTTGAGACCTTCATTTGGTTAAATGCATCCTTGTTATAACTATATTAAAATCATAATAAAATCATATACTCCATGAAATGACAACTTTAAAATTAGATCCTTCTTATTTTCCAAACCAACACATAATGTAGTCTCTCACTTTGGGCAACTAGTTATTGGGATGTACATGGGTTTTAACACTTAAACTCCTGAGATTTTAGAAATTAGGGGAAAATAACTTATAACTTTGCCCAGAGGGCTTATTACTAAACTAAAACACACCACACAATGACTAATCTAAGGAAATAAAAGAACTGAAAGTAAACACATAATGAGAAAGCAAAGTGGAAAGGAAAATAATCTACCCCTATCTATGCTAAACTAAACCAACTCACATTCCTTTGGCAGAGGTGCCAAGGTAGCTAGGAAGTAGATTTTAAGTACTATCCATTCACCTATAGAGCAAAGTTATTGCCTTGTAAGTCTTTTAACTTGAATGAATTATCAACCCATATCTCTATAATTTGATACGACCTGATCCAAAGGGGTGTGAATTTGTCATGCTATCATTTTTTCTTGTGGGCCTTTTCCCATAGTAAGATTAAGTCTAAAATTTGGAAAGTTTTGATTTTTTCCCTCTTGTCAAACTACCTTTTGACTATGTCCTGGTGTTTGCTAAAATTCTTAAGGGCTTCATATCTAGCATCTTCCATCTAGATGATATTCAATATTCTTGATTAGATTATTTCACCATCATCCATATATTTGACCATGAACTCATTAGTAGGCAGCTACAATGTGATGGGGAATATGGGTTATTTCCCATACACTAGTAAGAATAGAGATGACTTTTGATCTTGCTTGTATCTGGTTTGATCTTCCCAAAGAACATATTTAAATAGTGATTACCATTCCCTTGAATTTTTATCTACTAATTTATTTATTACATTCATCAAGTTCTTATTTATTACTTTTGCACCACCATTTCTTTGAAGATAATATTTCAATGAAAACTTGACAATAATCTTATTGGAATATGACCACTCTATCTATTCTATAAATTGGAAAGCTAGACCTGTTGACATAGTGGATTGCACCTGGGGCAGGACACCTAGCTCCTGCCTTCCACATGTCAAAATGGAAAATCCCCTCTCGCCTGTGGGACTAAAAAAGCTTGAGGGGAGAGTCTCTAGATAAGGGCTAGCTCCCTCTAATGTATCCTTTAGGCCCTAGTTTCTCCTACTACTAATAAATAAATTTAAAAAGGGGGGGGATGAAAAGGGAGAGAGAGATGTTGAAACAAAACCTAAACCTAAACTAAAAAAAGGGATGATACACCAGAAAAGTTTGATCCACTCAAGCCTGAACATACACTTTTCAACAAGAAGAAGTGCCCATACACTTCATTTGATGTGGGAAACCCTTTTGTGTCAGTGAGCTAGGGGTCCATGGAAATACAGGGAGGAATAAAACTACCAGAGGTGTCCTCAGACACACTTATGACAGCCTATTCACATGCACCTACACTCCTCTAGGGACACTTCTAGCGAACCTGCAAAAGAGAAACTCACAATGCACTAGACATGCTAAAATCACCCTATGAAAGCATAAGGAAAATGACTTAACATAGAACAAAGGCATAGACACATACAAAAGTGCAAGCTCAAATAGAGGTAAAAATGCTAAGTCTTGATTCAAGGTAAAATTTGGTAGAATTTTGCCTTACAAACCTAGAGATTTTTGGGCAGAGCTTTGCCTTGAGGCTGAGATATCCCCTTTTCTCAAATGAGAATTTTACAATATATAGAAAGAGAAGAAGAGAACTTGGTGCTTCTTTTTGAAAATACTTTGGTGCTCTTGACAAGCTGGTCCATGTGCGCTGAGAGCATCAGGAAGAGGAAGTCACTGTTGCTGATGTCATTCTTCTAGAAAAGGCCTACTGTGTAATCACCAATCTTGACTTTGGCATTTAAGCATTAATGTGAAAACATGGGCCGTGCCTCTTTTCTACAAATAAACTGATCTTTCTAGATATTTATGCAGTTTATCCCCTTATAAATGCAAAATGGAGAAGACAGGTCACACTGTTTACTATTTTTACCATTTGGTGACCATTTAGCAATAACTCACCTCCCCTTTACCACTTGGACTGCTCTTGTCTTTTCCTTCCCTTGTCTCATCTTGGTTTTGTCTCTTTCTAGCTCCTTTGGCCCTCAGGGCTATCTTTTGGTGAGTCACTGCATTCCTTGGGCTCTTTTCTGGTTGGCGCTCAAGCATTTTAAAAACAAACAACTATTTCACCACCTTGAATTTGATGTCTGCGCACCCATCACTACTTTTGAATTTGCAACGGCTAGCTTGCTTTGGCCTCTTACTGTGTGAGATTTTTTCATTGACTTTTTTCCTGTGGACAAAAAGTCCACAAGAATTGCCTTGTCACTTTTTCGGAGTTTTTCTTTAGGCTTTTTGGGCTCACGACCTTTTTTTGAATTTCTTCAGACTTTTTGTCCGAAGGAATTCCTTTGGACAAAAAGTCTAAAGAAATTATTTTCTTGCCTTGGTCTTTGCGGGAGTTTCATTTGCAACCTTTCCAAATTTCTTCAGATAAAAAGTCTAAAGGAATTATGCCTTTGCCTTTCGACAGCCTTAAACAAAATTCTGAAAGAACTTACCTTTGTGGCTTTCTTGAAATTGATCCTTCTAAAGGGTGCTTTTATCGACCAAGTGCCCTCTGTAAGGGAACTTGTCCTTCGGGAGGCTCTCTTGAACTTTTGCATTGAACCGCTCCTTTGAACCAACCATTGAACCAAGCGTTGAACCAACTATTGAAACAAGCTTTGAACCAAGCCGATGAACCCTTTGATTGAACCAAAAGCTGTTGAATCGTTTGATGAACTGACTGAGTGAACTAAAGCATTGAACCAACTAAATTGAACTAAGCCTTTGAGCCAAGCTGACAAACCAAAGTGATGAACTTTGTCGATTGAAATTTTTAGTTGAACCGAAATGTTGAACCAAGCTTTGAACCAAAGCATTGAACCAATTCAATGGTTCAACAATTTAAAGATGCTATCTCTTGGAAAGATCATGTCATTGAAACACTTTCCCAACCTTAAGAAAAAGTGTCTTTGAACCATTTCAGCTGTCCTTCCTTGTGAATTTCTTTAGACAAGAGTCCGAAGAAGCTTTGTAAAACCTTGCACTCTTTGAACTGGTTCTTCATGCATTGAAAGACTACACCTGCAGAGTTCATAGAAGTTCCAAGCTCTACAGAGTCTGTAGAAATGGACCTGTAGAGTTAGTATAAATTTGCAAGACTCATGCAAAATCAAAAGTATTGGCTCAGAATAGCATGAAAAAAGGGGACTAGTTTTTTGGCCTGTTGGGCAAAAAATGGTCAACAAATTGGTGACTCCCATGGGAAGCATGCCTACTATGCTTATAGACTAGTTGCCTTTTAGTCCATTGGGCATGGAGTTAGAATGTAGCTTTGAAAGAGTTGGCAACCACCTTGACAGATCCAAGAATCAATCATGAAGCATTTTACCCCAAACACAAGGGAAAACACACACAAGGCTAAAAACACTACTTGTGCAAATAACACTTAGGGAAAATAGGAAAAGAAACTGAAAGCAAACTACTATATACAGCTAACCAGGTATATTTTATTCCCTCTTGGATCAAAGGGAAAACTTCTTAAGTCCCTTTCTTGGCAAGAAGACTTATGGTGCCAGACAAGTGGCTGAATGAAAAGGAGATTTGGTGACCTGCTCCTCTTGCCTGTCACCTAGATTGGCCTGCATCTGAGTGGATCAGAATCGAACATGCTTCCAACATATACGTACTATACCTATTCTTGGAAAATTATTGAATGCTGGTCCTTCATGCTGGTATATTTCACCAAGAAATCTATGGTTGTTGGGTCATCACCATAAGCCCTTTGATCTGCACAGTCCCTCTGCAATGCATCATGGTTTAACCCATTTCCATCTACCTCATTGAAGATCCTGTCAAACTCATCCTCTACTTCCTCTTGGATTTATTGAAGAAGGGTGACCATTGTGATGTCTGATCAAGAATCACAAACTAATTTCTCATCCCACAAAACATCACCTCTTTGTTCAAAACTTTCTTCTTCAAGGTTTTCCTCAAGGCAGACAGACCTCTCCTTTTCCTCCTCAAAGATCAGGGTCTCTAGATGTTTAAAGGCATCCTCCTGATCCTCCTCCAACTCAGGCTCCTTGGCATAGTCATCCTCCTCATCAAAGCAACAAGGAAGTTCATCAAACAAGGGGGGAGAGAGCTCAAAATGCTTAAGTTCCTCCTCATATTGCTGGAACATCTGCATGTATGTGTGCCTTGCATCCTCTCCATTGCTGATGATGTCTTCACAAGGAGCATCAATGATGATTTATTATTCATTGTCACTCATGATAGCCTCTTGAGAAGCTGTAGATTGGATCTTTTCTTCCTCACTTGCCTCCCGCAAAACAAGTTCCTCCTTGAGAAGGGATGAAATAAAAAACCATGTGGAAGAGGAGGCAGTCCTTGAGCTAGAATCAAATGATTCTCCTCCTTCCATTTGGCCAACACTTCATCTATATCAGGTGTGGCCTGATAGCTCTCTTGGAGGTGTGTAGATGGGGTGTGTTCAGAAATGGAATGTGTCATTGGGTCTGAACTGTCCATCACACATTGGCTGAGGAATCTCTCTCTAGATTCCAACTATGCAATTATTCTGGCTATATCCTCTTGGAAGAGTCTTTATTGGAGGTCACCAACATCATCATGAATAGGAGCAGCCTCATCTTCTTCAAGGTTTTGAGCAAAACCTTTCTTCTCCTCCTTCCTACCCCATGATTCTACTATTTTCTTCTAGTTCAAGATCTCAGAATTAGAATTTTACTCCTGTGAACAGGCAACAACTTTGTTTTCTCTAAGGTCCTAGGGCTCCTCTACAAGGTCTGAAAGTTCGATCTCTCTTTCATGAAATAGTCTCATCTTATCCTCTAAATCCTCAATTTTCTTGGCTAGATTATCCTAAAAGAGTTTTTCTTGGAGGTCACTAGCATCATCATGATGAGTAGGAGCAGTTTCGAGAGAGATGTGGTGGTTCATAGTGTTCCCCCCAAAGGAAGATTCATGATCTAAGGAATTTAGAAGGTTCATCTCCATGGGAGGTTGTTCTAGTTCCCTTTGATGCTTGAAGGCTAGGTGTATGGGGTTGAGAGTAGGGTTGATTGATGCATCAAATGAGTTGGACTGAGCAAGTGCCATCTGATAGAAAGGATTTGGTGCATAAGAGGGGGCTTTCTTTAGAATAAAATGGGGCACACAAGGCTGGCTACCTTGCATGAATGGATTCCTCCATTTTGCTACCTCTTCCTCCATGGATTGCAAGGCCTGAGCTTGCCTGAATAAACATGCCTCTTTGTACATCAGCTCCTATTGATATCCATATTGTTCATCTAGTCTGTCTATCTCTATTACCTTCTTCTCAAACTCCAACACCACCTCCCTTATTGTTGAAGGGAAAATAGAAGGGCTGCTTAAGGTGATTGCATGAAAACCCTGAGCTTGATTAAATTCATATGAGGGAATACAAGGCCCATGATTTTGTATAAATGGATTATACATACAAAAAATGTGATTTCTTGATGGCACCTAGACTGCTTAACTAGCTGATTTAACTCAGAGTTGCCATTGGTGTTGATGCAAAAGCCTCTAAAGGCTGATTGGTTGAAGAATGCACCAAAAATTATTCAACTCTTTGGACACAACTTGTCCTAGTTGGTCCCATCAAGCATGCCAAAAATTGTTGATGCAGTGGATTGCACTTGGGGTAGGATGCCTAGCTCTTGCCTTCCACACGTCAAAATGGAAACTCCCTTTTCACCTGTGGGACTGGTGAAGCTTGAGGGGAGAGTTTCTAGATAAGGGATAGCTCCCTCTGATGTATCCTTTAGGCCCTAGTTTCTCCTACTACTAATAAATAAATGTAAAAAGGGGGGGATGAAAAGGGATAGAGAGATGTTGAAATAGAACCTAAACCTAAACTAAAAAAAGGGGTGATACACCAGAAAATTTTGATCCACTCAGGCTTGAACATACACTTTTCACCAAGAAGAAGTGCCCATACACTTCATCTAATGTGGGAAACCCTTCTGTGTCAGTGAGCTAGGGGTTTGTGGAAATACAGGGAGGAAGAAAACTACCAGAGGTGTCCTCAGACACACTTATGACAGCCTATTCACAAGCACCTACACTCCTTTAGGGACACTTCTGGCGAACCTGTAAAATTGAAACTCACAATGCACTAGACATGGTGAAATCACCCTGTGAAAGCATAAGGAAAATTACTTAACATAGAAAAAAGGCATAGACACATACAAAAGTGCAAGCTCAAATAGAGGTAATAATTCTAAGTCCTGATTTAAGGTAAAATTAGGTAGAATTCTGCCTTACAAACCCAACGATTTTTGGGCAGAGCTTTTCCTTGAGGCTGAGGGATCCCCTTTTATCAAATGAGAATTTTAAAATATATAGATAGAGGAGAAGAGAACTTGGAGCTTCTTTTTGAAAAGACTTTAGTGCTCTTGACAAGCTGGTCCATGTGCGCTGAGAGCATCGAGAAGAAGAAGTCACTGTTGCTGATGTCATTCTTTTAGAAAAGGCTTGCTGTGTAATCACTAATCTTGACTTTGGCATTCAAGCATTAATGTGAAAGCATAGGCCGCACCTCTTATCTAAAAATAGATTGATCTTTCTAGATATTTACATGGTTTGTCCCCTTATAAATGCAAAATGGAGAAGATAAGTCACACCATTTACTTTTTGTGCCATTTGGTGACCATCTGGCAATAACTCACCTCCACTTTGCCACTTGGAATACTCTTGTCTTTTCCTTGCCTTGTTTCATCCTAGTTTTGTCTCTTTCTAGCTCCTTCAGCTCTCGGGGCTATCTTTTGGCAAGTCATTGCATTCCTTGGGCTCTTTTCTGGTTGGCACTCAAGCATTTTAAAAACAAATGACTATTTCACTGCCTTGAATTTGATGTTTGCACACCCATCATTGATTTTGAATTTCCAATGGCTAGCTTGCCTTAGCCTCTTTCTGCATGAGCTTTTTTCATGGACTTTTTTCTTGCGGACAAAAAGTTTCAAGAATTGCCTTGTCACTTTTTCAAAGTTCTTCCCTGAGCTTTTTGGGCTCACGACCTTTTTTTGAATTTCTTCAGACTTTTTGTTTGAAGGAATTCCTTCAAACAAAAAGTCTGAAGAAATTATTTTCTTTCCTTGGTCTTTGCAGGAGTTTCGTTTGTAGCCTTTTCAAATTCCTTCAGATAAAAAGTCCAAAGGAATTATGCCTTTGCCTTTCGACTGCCTTAAACAAAATTTTGAAAGAACTTACCTTTGTAGCTTTCTTGAAATTGACCCTTCCAAAGGGTGCTTTTGTTGACCAAGTTCCCTCCATAAGGGCACTTGTCCTTCAGGAGGCTCTCTTGAACTTTTGCATTGAACCGCTCCTTTGAACCAACTGTTGAACCAAGATTTGAACCAAGCTTTGAACCAAGATGATGAACCCTTTGATTAAACCAAAAGCTATTGAACCATTTGATGAACTGACTGAGTGAACCGAAGCATTGAACAAACTGAATTGAACCAAGCCTTTGAACCAAGCTGATGAACTTTGCCGATTGAACTTTACAGTTGAACCAAAACATTGAACCAAGCTTTGAACCAAAAGATTAAACCAAAGCATTGAACCAATGCGTTGAACTAGTTCAATGGTTCAATGGTTCAAAGATGCTATCTCTTAGAAAGATCATGTCATTGAACCACTTTCCCAACCTTAAGAAAAAGTGTCTTTGAACCATTTCAGCTCTCTTTCCTTGTGAATTTCTTTAGACAAGAGTCTGAAGAAGCTTTGTAAAACCTTGCACTCTATGAACTGGTTCTTCATGCACTAAAAGATTACACCTATAGAGTTCATAGAAGTTCCAAGCTCTACAGAGTCCATATAAATGAACCTATAGAGTTTGTAAAAATTTGCAAGACTCGTGCAAAATCAAAAGTACTGGCTCAGAACAACTTGAAAAAGGGGACCAGTTTTTTGGTCTATTGGGCAAAAATGGTCAACAAGACCTTTATCACATACCAGAGACAAGGGGGTCCCAAATTTGGTTGTAATATTTTTTTCCAAGAATTTGATGACATCAATTACCTTGTAGTTTTTTGCGGCAATTGCTTCAATCCACCTAGTGCAATAGTCAGTGACTATCAACATAAATTTGTAGTTAGCTGAAGAATTGGGATTGATGACTCCAATGAAGTCCAATCCCCATTGGGAAAAGGGCCTTATTTTAATTACTATTTACAAAGGCATGGTTTCCCTTACTTTTCTATTATCAAACACTTGACTTTAAAGACACTCTTGAAAGTGAGCATCCACATCCTTGACTATCGTAGGTTAGTAATAGATTGATCTAAGTATTTTATGGATAGTGGTTATGCTTGAAGTATGTCCACTTCCTAATTTCTCATGGAAGTTATTGAGTATGCCTGTAACTTCCTTTTTGAAAATGCATTTCAAGTAGATCCCTTGATAGTTTTTTCTATAAAGCACTCTTATTTTGATCATAAAATTCAAAATTTTGAGCATGAGTTCCCTCTTTTGTTCTCTTTTTAACTCTGGGGAGGAGTGCCATTAAATAGGTAATATATAATGCCCTTTTACCAATCTTTACTTGAGACATAGCCTACTTCCACCTGCAAAATTTCAATCTGAGGATCAATCTTAGAAATCAAATGAATTAAAATTTGGCCTCATACCATCCTAGCCAATGTAGTTTCTATGTCATATTCCTGGAGCTTGGTCATCCACTTCCTTCATCTTTCTCCTAACTCATTCTGGATGAGCATAAACTTAATGGTAGGGTCAAGTATAATGGCATAAGTCTTGTTTTTGATGATGTAGTGTTTGAAAATTTTTATAGCCTTTATCAAAGTGTACACTTATTTGTCTAGGAGTGGATATCTCAATTTATCCTCATTCAAGTTTGCACTCGTGAAGGTGATTTGGTGTTCCTTATTGTCTACTTTCTATGTTAAAACAATATCAATCGTGTGATTGTAAGCAAAAAAATAAAGGTATAAATCTTTAATTAAATTTGGGATAATCAATACAAGTACCTATACTATGGGTTCCTTGATGTCTTCAAAGGATTTCTTAGCCTCACACATATAATTAATCTTCACATCCTTTTTAAAAATAACATTTAGGGTCTGACAATTTCATGAAACCTGAAATGAATTTGTGTGTGAAGTTAATTTTTCCAAAAAATGATTTTAACTTTTTTATGCTATTGGGAAAATCAACCTTAAAGATATAATTAATTATATCTAGGTTGATAACCATACCATCCTTCATGATTACATGTTCTAAGAGCTTACCTTATGTTACACAAAAGATACTTTTCTTGGGATTCAAAGAGATACCAAAGGTCCTACACTTCTCCAGAACTTGTTGGTGGTGAATCATGTGATATTTCTTATTATTAGAAAAAATGGTTAAGTCATCCATATAAATAATAATGAACTTAAGAATTAGTCCTTGAAATTCATGATCCTTGACACATTTAAAGGTAACTCCAACATTAATGAGTTTGAAAAGCATCCTTCTATATGTGAACATTCCCCACTTGGCCATGAAGGTACTTGTCATCCTGTATTCTTTGCTAACCAACACTTGGTTGTAGCTAGAAAATCCTTCTTAAAAAACCATAATTTGAGAGCCAATAACCATTTGAATTACCTCATCTAGAGAGGAAAATGGGTATTTATCCTTCTCTAAATATCTATTAAGGTTCCAGAAGTCCATGCAGAGTCTAATTTCACCATTTTTCTTCCTAACTGGGACCAGGTTAGCCATCCATGTCGATTGTCTAATCAAGAAGATAATTCTTACATCTATTAACTTCTTCACTTACTTATAAATGAGAGGATCTAGAATGGGGTTTACAATTCTTTGTATTTGACTGAATGGTTTGTATGCTTCCTTTAAAGGGATCATGTGAGTGATGACCTAGGTGTTAAAGACTTTAAGATCTTCATAAGACCATGTAAGGATGTACTTTATTGGAGAGTTGTCAGTGATGTCATGAATGTCTCTTGGTGAGTGGATGAAGTGCTTTGATAGTCTATGTGACAATGACAAAGTGTGTAATGTGCTTATCCTAGTATGCTTGAAGTATGATTGGTTGATCTTATATTTTGTCATGGTTAGAGATGTTTAGGGATGAGTATGGAGTATTGAGCATGTGAAAAATGTCCCTAAGATGTTTTATAAGCTTTGAGTGCTTATGTGCATAAGTGGTATTCATCTGGTTGTCCATAGTTTTCATCTAAACACTTTGGGTCTAGTGGTAGAAAATATAAGTAGTTTGATGACATCACCATTGCCACGTGTGGATGAGTTAGGAGGAAATGGTCACATGGGTTTTTTAATTATTGTGACTAGTTCTTATGTGTTAAATCTTAGGTCATATGCCTAAGTGTGTCAAAATATATGCAAGTGTAAAGTTGGTCTTCCAGGTATTTTGACAATATTTTCCCATACTTAGCCAAATTTGCATGAGGCAAGAAATAACTAAGTAATAATTTTTATGGTATCATATCTCACACATGTAGAATTTTTAGGAGAAGGTGATCATATTGGTTTGTTAAATTTTGTGCCCAGTTTTTATATGCCAAATTTTAGGTCATGTAATATAGTGTGACAAAAGATATGCATGTGCAAAGCTGGGCTCTCAGGCATTTTGATAGTGTTTTCTATGTTCAAATAAAGCCAAGTAATTTTTTGAAATCATATATTGCATGTGTGAAGGTTTTAGGAACATATTGATATATGGATGCAATCTTCTATGTGAGAGGATATTATGCACTAGATTTTAGATCATGTAACTAAGCATAATGACAATTATGCAAGAGCAAAGTTGGCCTCACAAGAAAGTTCTAAGCATAGTTAACTCTAAGATAGAAGATTTTAAAAAGGAATTTTAATGGAGATATTTATAACATGTGTGAGGGTTTTAGGAGTATTTGTTCACATGGTTGGATTCTCTTATGTGAGGAGATCACATGGTTCAAATTTAAGATCATGAGAGCAAGCAAGGAAAACGTTATTGAGGTGCAAAGTTGGCCTTCCAAGAAGATTGAAATGGTTCCTATACTTAGTAAATTTTGTAAGAGGTAAATATCAAACAAGTCTCAAGGAGATCGATAGAGTGCATTTTCTCCAAGATGTTAGGATGTAATAAGATGATGCCAAAGTGTTCTATGTTTAACGCTAAGTAGAGATAAAGATCAAGCTTCTTTCAAGGTTTGAATGATTCACGTGTATTCATAAAAATTAATAGAACAACACAAGTGGAGTCAAATAGGTCAAAGTAAAAATTTTTTAACATTATTAAAGACTAAGCTACATACATGAGATTGATGGAGCACATGAGGTCAAAGTTGTAAGGGTGCACGAGGTGAGGTCAAAGTGACCGAGGTTTAACATTTGAGCATTAGTGCCTATGTGTTAAAATTTGGAGAAGATGTAAGGTGAAATATTGATGTAAAATTAAGAGGCAATGAGATGATATCAAAGTGGTTGAGGTTTAACTATGACCATTGACATTTAAATATTTGAATTTTACTAAGGGAAAAACTAGTCTACAATATTTTGCTCATATCTTTTGATCAAGGATGAATTTGCTAATGATATAAAAATAAAAGTTTAAGAAGACTCTATGGAAAATATAATGAACCTAATTTTAACATCTAAAAGTGTGTAAAGTCAAAGATATTAAGGTTTAAATCTGACTATGTATTCGTGCTTGTTCTACAAATGACTTGAGAAGAGTAATTGAGCTTATGTAGATGTTGTTTCGATGATTCATGGTGAATTGGATATTGGGGAGTGTTGTAGACTCCATGGGGATGATATATGTGAATTATGAAGGTTTTACCATTTGTATGCAATATTAATAATGTTTTAGAAGGTGAATGTGTATTCATTCATGGTGACCGTGTGCACAAAATATTATTTAAGTGATTTGTGCTTAAGTAAAAGGGTTCAATGTTGATTGTTGGAACTTAAGGGGGATATATAGATAATATGGAATGGGTTCATACTTTTAGTAGTGGTTTTGTGTTCTTGTTTTGTTCCATAAAGTGATAAAGGAGTGAATGGGTTCACATGAGACCTATAAGGGCTAAAAGGGCCTAATTAAAAGGTGTAATTCCTTAAGGGTGACCCATAGATGCTATGGTTGACATATGAATATTATATTGAGATATATATAAATAAGATAGTTGCCTTAAACATTAAGGCATGCCTAATGTTAGACCAAGGTGTTGATTATCATGATTGACCTATAAATAGTGAAACTAAATGTGTTGGTTTTGAAACTTGAGTAAGAGACTAAGGATAGATTGGAGAGAGGCTTGTGTGTGTATTATGGAGTGAAGGAGGGGTAGAGTGCCCTATGGATGAGTTGAAGAGTGAAATATATTAAGGACTATTTGTATGACTTGTAGGTCATAATAATATTGGCAGAATAGTGCTCTTACTATTTGAGTATGAACAAAGGTGAAGAGTGATAATCAGAGGTTCATCATCATGTGTTGAAGACATAAATTCATAGGTGGATGTGTTCATAGGTGTTTTTGTGGAAGATTAGCATCTAAGGTGGTTGTAGCCTCCTTTCAAGGTGAAACTTGATAAAAATCTGGTTATTATTGTAGCTCAACTAGACATGTGTTATAACACCTTGTGAGATTATAATATCACTAAATAGGGATTATAGTTCCTTGATCAGTTGCATCTGATCTAAATTGGTTCTTGTTATTATAGGAAAATAGTCTAATTATAGGTTCTAGTGGGTTTTATTACCCAAAAGGGCTTCCCATGTATATCATGTGTTATGTGATTGATCTTGCATTATCTCTCTTGCTCATTTCTATGAATGTTATACATGCTTCAAGAATGCTTTTGGTAACTGGTTAAGTGTTTGTAAAAATTAGAATGAAAGTTGGATTATTTGGGCTCATTGATTCACCCCCCTCTTAGTGATTGTACCTCTAACATCCTTAAATCTAGCTAATATTTCAGTAGCTTTGGTAAACTCTTCCTTTGTATAAACTACTTCGATGTTGTTATTCTGAGGATTGCTTAATGAACCCAAATTAATTTACTTGTAGTCTTTACCACTTAATTTAGGCATCTTGGTATCACTTGTTAATTTATCATGATAGAATATCCTTTCTATAGAGACCATGCATTTAGGAATTCTATTCTTCTTAGGTTGAATTATGCCATCTTCATCAGTTTTGACCTCCTTTATAGACTCTACTTCTTGTTCATCAATTATGTGTGATTCAAAGACTCCTGAACTAGTCATGAAATTAGTGATTCACTTATCATCATCAAACACCTAAAATTGATTTACATTATTTGGCATGGAAGGGCACACTATCATTTTGACTATAAAATTTTGTAATTGAAGAGGTTCAGGTAGGGCTAGATTTGCTATTAAAAAAGCCAACACATCTACCAACTGATTTTGATCCCTAGGTATAAAGGCAATGTTAACCACTTTGAAGATCTCAATCAAATCCTAGGCTCTAAATTTATATTTCTTCAGATAATAAAGCTTGCATTGATATTAACTACGTACCTATTTAATGACTAATTTTGAGTCATCATAGACTAACAATTTTCTTACCTTATGTTTGATGCTGAATTGAAGTCCTAGGATCAAGGCCTCATGTTCTAAAAGATTATTAGTGCATAGAAATTGAAGTCTATAAGATGCTAAATATTATTTACCAACTAGATTTGTTAATACAATACTTACTTCTGAGCCTTGTTTAGCTCTCTTACCATAGAATTACATTGTCTAGAGTCTTTCATCCTTGGCCACTAGATTGCTTTCATTTAAATCAGAAATATTAAGACCATACACACCCAAGTCTATGGATGGAAATTTACCTTCTCATTCTTTGTGTTATATTATGTAATCATAAACTTCATTCTTGATTCTTACTCAATCTATATTTGATTGGGAATACACATCTAAGTTAGCCACATGTGTGATTAATCTATTGAAATGTAACTATTTAGGAATTTTGTCTAGTCTTTACTCAATAACTTCTAGGATTTCTATGACTTCAATATCGATGAATTGCTAAATCTAGGGTTCATGAGCTAGTTTCATATAAACTTTCAATAGTTCTCCTACCACATTGACATTTGAATTGTTACATTGGATAATAAATTGATCAGACTTGATTGGACTTAGTCTCAACTTTTCAAAAATACACGTGGGCATTATATTTGCAATTATCCTAGAATCAAGTAAATAATTATACACATTTTTTCCCAAAATTATAACAATCAACAAAAATGGAGGAACCTCAACCTTAATTTTATACATTACCATATTTTTATTCATGGATTTGGCTTTACCTTTGTCTGATTTCTCAGTAAGTGATTTTAGTAGCAAATCACGTTGTTAAGTGATTTGAGTAATCTCATGAAAGGTAATATTAGCTTTAATATTCTTCATATCTTCTACCATATTATATCCACCTTTAGATCTTGTTGTAGTAGACTCTATAGGTGGTTGAGTATCCTTTCCCTTGGGGGGAGGAAGATCGTTATTAGTTTTATGATCTTGTGGAGTGTTAGCTTTGTTAGGGGTGTGGAAATTGTTGCAGGTTCCTTTTGAGCTCTATTATTCAAAGTCTAATTGTTCTTTTAGTACTGTTGAAAAGTGTGGATCTCATTTATGTTGATTTTAGGCTCATTCTCTTCTTGGTCTGGAAACTCATAAGTTTCAACCATAAGGGCCATTTTGGTAGCTTTAGACCCATTGTCCAATGTTCTTATATTTATAGAATTTCTAGTATTATTTTGATTATTCAGGATAACTTCATAACTTTTTAGCTCACCTCAAAACATTTCAAAGGCATTAAAAATTTATATCCAGTCTAGCTCTCCATGTTAGGTCATGTTAAGGACCCTACACTAATTGGACAAGGCCAATTCATAGATATTTATTTTAGGCATCTTATTAGCTAGGGGTTCATTGTTATTATTATTATTATTATTACTAGACTGGTTGAAAGGTTTGTTGTACTTTTGAAATGTGTAATTTATATTAAAACCTTCCCCCATGTTTCCCATTTACCTTTGTAAATTCTGAAACTCACTACCTAGTTTTTAGACCATTCTCTAAATTACTTTTAAGTCTCCCTTTAAGGACTCAATATTAGCATTCTGGGCTAGGTTTTGGACAACATTTTGGGTGTTATAGTTGTTAATATGGACCAAATATTGACTATTATTTTGGGCATGAGCCCCAACATTGGATTGATTGAATAATCCTAGTTGTTGACTAGGTGTTACACGGCTTAATGGAAATTGATTGAGACCATGCATTTGATTTAACATAGGTACATTATAATTTGTGCTTAGAACTAGGTTTAGGTCATGTAAGGATGGGTTGATATTTGGGATAACAAAGGCAGGATGACCTTGCGAATGCATCTACTCTTCGATGTGTATTGCCTTTACATATACGAGTGGAAGAATATTGAAATTCATGGCCCTACATAAAAAGCTAACAATCATTAGGTCTAGGGCATTATTGTAAATTTTAAGTGTTGGGTCATCTACAAGCTGATAGGGAGCTATGTTGAGGCTATACATCTTCTAGAATTTAGCATTAGAAGTTCTTATGGGTACACCCAAGTCTTGTTTTAGGATAGTAAATTATTGGTAAAATGAACCCAAGGCTAATGACCCTTCCAAATTGTTTAATGAAGGTATCATTAAACTAGTTCCACCCCATGATGAAATCCTCTGGTAAATTGAGGAACCCATCATAGGCTGGTTACCTAAAGGTAAATGGGAAAAATCCTATAGGATACATCTTTGTGGATGATATTAAAAATCCTAAGAGATGCCTTAAACAAATTGATATGATCTTGAATAGTTATACCTCCTGATGGGTTGAAGAGGGGGATGCACTTTTCAGGGTTCCTAGGCAAATCATATACATGGTCAGGAGTATTTATAGAGGATCCTCCTAACCACACCATGACTGGTTGGATATAAAATATAGGACGTAGATGCTGACTCATTGAAGAGGTAGGATGGGATTTAGACTTCCCATGTCTTCTTTTATCGAATTTAGATTTGTGATGGGTCTCTAAATATCCAAGGGGAACTCTAGTTTTAGATCAAGATCTAGTCCATACCGTAGGTAACTTCAAGATGCTATGCAAAGGATCTATGCCATAATTCAAAATACCTCAAATGTTCACTAAATATTATTAAAAAAGTTAAATATTGGTCAAATTAACATAAAAGAAACCCACAAAAAGGCCTAAAATCTATAGAGATGGAATCCAAAGTGAGTTAGATCAAGCATTAGTCAAGAAAACTCAAGAAAATGCATAAGAACATAACTAACTAAACCAATTCTTTCAACAAGATTTGAAAATGATAATTGAGAACTATTGAAATAAAAAATATGCATCATACCATCTTAAGAGTATCCCATCATCCAAATGTGGCTCAAAATATGATTTTTCTCTTGATTTGGTTCTCAAATCTTTCAAAATGATGAATGGCTTGCTCCTCTACCATCTCAAGTGCATCAATGAAACTAGGCTCATGAATTGATCAATGCCAATGCCTATAGTGAAGATATCCTATTTCAAATTAAGCATATTAACACTACACAAAGAAAGGTTGTGGAGAGAATTATGCATAATAAGTTTACACAAATGAAGCTTAAAAATGGTGTTCTTAGCCCTCCTATTTAATTTTTTTTGAATTTGATTAGAATCAACCATGACTATCCATATTGAGATCAAGATGTGCAACCATGAATTAATTCAATTTTGGACACTTAAATCATAAATACCCTCATAAATATTTGGAATAAAGGGGCATTAAAGAGGCTTATGGATTCCTCTCCATAAATGATTTCACTTGATGATGTAGATTATAAAAATCAATTTCCAATAAAAGATATTCAATAACTTCCATGGATTTTTAACTTAAGCCCTTGATTTAGATTAATTTTCCTAAGTGAGATTATTAAAGTTTATGAAATTCTTTGGTAATTGGCTGCACACTATTAATCAAATTGGTCAGAATGTCATATTACTAGTTCATAATTTTAATGGAGTGGAATTTGAAGAAGGTGTCAGTTGCCTATGGGCCAATACCCCATTTAGGACTTTGTCGACATGAAATAACACATACACATGTCATGTCATTCTAAATTTAGAATAATTCAATGATTCAAAGGGTTCAATTGCATTTTCATCATTTTGACTCATAATGATTTGAGAAAAGTTAATAATCACATAAAATGGATTTCCCCATTTAGGGATACATTATCCTAAACTAGCACTTTTATATGACAAGCTCGAACCATTTAGTGTGTTTAAGTGATTTTGGCCCAATTTGTGCATTTTCAAAAATTTTGAGTAAGATTGACAATTTGAACATAATGGTGTTAGAAATTGGATGTATACATTTTGCTCCTATTTGAGAAGACATGGTGAGACACTCAAATAAAGCAACACATTTTCAAATAAAATATTTTTCAAGAAGAAGTTGGAAATAAATGACCCATGATGCCCCCTCGAGAGAACATACAAGGATGAAAGAAAGGGATGGACTCTCTAAAAGAGAGGAAGAATGAAATTAACCCATGGATGAGATTAAATTTGTATTGAGCTAATGCTTACACATGTTGATTTTTAGTGATCAAAATATAATAGAGTATAATGGAACCCAAAGGTGAGGGGAAGTTGGAAGGATACAAACCAAAAATATAAGCAACATACTTTGAATACACCCAAAAGAGGGTGCAAGCTGTACGCTTAGGGAATGATCGATCCTAAGACAAGTTACACACTTTAAAATTTCTAGAATGAGGGAAAAGTCTATAGAGCTTAGAATTATAATAAATAGGAAAGCATTTCACTAGAGAAAGGAAAATAATAATTTACCCCATTAGGGTGGATTTGATCAGTTGATAAAGTAATTTTACCCTAGTAGGGCTGATATTGATCACTGATAAAAAATTTTGTACCCCATTGAGGCTAATTTGATTCATCAACTGGTCTAAATGTTGTGGCCCTATAGGGCCAATTGGAAATCATAACTCATGGATATAACCTAAAACATATATTAAAGATGATTGAGTGTAAACATAGATGTGATGGTCAAATGACTGAAGAAGCCATAAGAAACTAGGCATACAAAGATGCATAAAGTGATGAAAGAGATGAATAGAAGAATAAAAGATGACTGAGCTGACCTAAGATATGCCATGTATCCAAATTCTACCTACATAGTCCAAATGGACCTCAAGCCAATGTAGTTCACCTAGAAGTGGGATAATAAGGATTGAGGAATGAAGAATAGAAGAAAAATGGACCACTATTCAATTAGACTCTTAGTTATGCCAAGAGATGTACGTCTTGCATGTAAGCCATTGGTGTGTAGTTTTATTGGTGCACTTGAGAGCTGGTCTTCAGATTTGCATTGATTTTTTGACTCAAAACCAAAGTACTTGATGCTTACTATAGCAAAAGGAAATTATGCATCATAAGTATGAGTAAGATGTAATTACTTTGTATTTCAATTATGATGAGCTAATTCAAATGTGAATATTTATAACTAAGGGCAATGGTAAGAACTACCAATACTAGAGTTACAACTATTTACATTTAAACAAAAACAAACAAAGAAAAATAATACACAGATGTAACCTAACTTAAAATTAGGATATGGACAATCAAGATTTAAATAGGAATAAGAATGTATAAAATCAAATCAAGAACAAATTAACAAACAACATGAAATCAAGATAGGAATAATCAAGCTCCATGTGAACTTATCAAGAAGTACTTGAAAAAGAAAAGAACAAGATAAAACAACAACACAAAAGACCAAAAGAAAAAATAAATAAAAATAAATGGAGAGATAAGGAAGCAATCAAAATAAACAAAATTCAAATAAGCATAGACAAACAAGAATTAGTCACAATGTTAGTGCGAGAACAAAACAATTATTCATGCATGTGTAGTAGAGGCGTTACTTTCTAAAACAATGTAACAAGAACAAAGAACATAAATTTGCCTCCAAGTGATAGGGAAAATATAAGACAAAAAAATGAGGGAAAAAGAAGAAAAGGAAGGGGGTGGCCAAGCTGCCTCTAGATGTACGAGACAAGTGGATGTTGCCTACATAGTTCCATGGATGCAAAGTCCAACATGAAATTCAGGCTAAATGTATTTCTCCTAGAAAATAGGATAGAATAAAAGTGTTGATAATAAAATATGATTAATGTTGTAGAATAAATAAGGAAATGGGCTCACAAAATGGTGAGAGCATTTAAATTAGTACTTGTAAAATGGCAAGACATGAGATCATAATAACAAAAGTGCAAGATAATGTTTTTGTTTATTTTATCAATAATTTTATAATGTTTTTGTGTTTTTGGGATAAGCAACATAAGTGAAATATTTACAAAAGGTCAAAGGGAACTACCTAACTTAAGAGATGTACATCCATAGGTAAGATTTCAAATAATAAATAAACTGGCTACAATAGGGATCATGAATATAAACAATGGAAAAGGGAACCAACTAATTAAAGAGATATGCACCCAAGAGTAGAAGTTCCAATAATAGATAAATCTAGATGAAATAGACCATACTCATAAATTGATGAGAGTGAAGTCCTGCTAAGGCAACCATGCCTACCAAACAATAGAAAAATGATAATAGAACAATATGCAATGTTAGATAAATTTGAAGTGCTATTCAACAGGCAAAAACCATGAATTGATATATCCATTTTCACTTGTTTATAATATTAAGCTATAAAATATTGTTTGGGATAAACTAATTTGTAGAACTATTGTTAAATGTGTCCATAATGCCTATGAGTCATAATCAAGATCATAATTGGTCAAGGGATAAAACAATCTAGGTTACAACAACTCAGGATATGAAAAGAATGTGGTTCTAAACAAAATGGTCCAGAATGAGTAAGGTCTAAAAGAGGATGATCCAGGGTGGGCTAAAATGAGTCAAGATAGAATCTAGATGATCTAATGTGCCAATGATTCAAGGCTAATATTTTCCAGAGTCGAAAAAATTTAGTTCTCATGAGAATGGTCAAGGGTAGGTCAAAATATAAAGAATATGGCCCAAGATATGATGGTCTAGGATATAACAATGGGATAAAATAACTTCAACACAGGTTACCCCTAAGTAAAGGGTCTTGTAGATAATTCTTCAAATGGCTAAAAAGCATAGAACCACTTGAGATGTAAAATGCTTATAGGCTTTGGAAGTTCTTCTCCACTTGGAGTAGCCAGTCGGTATACCCCTAATCCATAGTTTGCTATTATAACATATGGGCCAAGCCAATTGGGTTGGAACTTACCCTTCTTTTTGAATTCAACATTTATGTTCTTCTGAATCTATTTCAAGACCAAATCCCAAATTTCAAACTCCTGAGGGAGAATGCACTTATTGTAGCTTCTACACAATTTATTTTGATAGGCTTGTAAATTTTATAGGGCAGCCAAACACTTGCCATCAAGGATTTCTAGTTCTTGCAACCTAGAGACTCTATAATCTTCATCATCTTTAATATTTTCCAAATATACTCGTAATGAAGGTAGATCGATATAAATCAGGATAATATATTTTATGCCATAAACATGGGAGTATGGGTTAGTCCTATGGGGGTTCAAAGACTATTGTGGTAGGCCCAAAGGGTAGGAAAATTTTTCAAGTGCCAATTATAGCCAACATCATTGATATTCTTCTTGAGTATGGCAACAATGGTTTTGTTCGATGCCTCAAATTATCTATTGCCTTACGGGTTCTATGGTGTGGATTTATTGTGCTTGATTTTGAATGTTTCACAAAGCTATTTAACATCTTTATTTACAAATGATCCACCATTATTAGATATAATGTGAGTTTGGATACTATATCAACAAATGACATGGTAATGAATGAACTTGGCAATCTACCTCTTGATGATGTAAGTGAGAGGAATGGCATCAATCCACTTAGTAAAATACTTGGTATCAGTGAGAATATGTTTAAAACCATTTAAAGATGTTGGTTTTATTTTCCCAATGAGATCAAGGCCCCATGTAGAAAACATCCATGGTGTAGTGATTGACTGTAGTGGCTAGGAAGGTGCGTGTATCAAATTTCTATGTTGTTGATAAAGAACACACTTATTCACATGATTTTAAGCATCTATCTCCATTTTGGGCTAATAATAACATGTTCTAAGGAACATTTTGGCTAAGAATACACCATTGGTGTGGGCCCCACACATTCCTTTATGAACCTCCTTAAGCGCTAGCTTGGATTCTCCTGAAGATAAACAATGAAATAACATTCCATCATAGCCTTTATGATAAAACATATTTTTAAGGAGGATAAAATGGGCTATGTGATGAAGGAAATATTTACGGTGATTATTGGAAAGGTCAGGCATAAAAACATGATCATGGAAATAATTATAAAAGTCTTGAAACCAAGGCAATTTAGGTGGGGGATTAGGACCAACAATGATGCATACCCTTTCTGAATCTAGAAATACATGTGAAGGCTATAGAAGATTTTCAATAAGAAACTGATACTCTTTAGCACTGCTACTCAATCTATATCATGTATAGGCTATAAAAGTCTTGAAAATAATACTCTTTAGCACTGCTATCAATCTGTATCATGGATCCAATTATTGCCATTGCATCGATGGATCTGTTATTGACCTGTGGTACTTGTTCAAACTACATGAACCTAAAATGAGCTTTGAGATTATCTACAATATGTGTGTAAGGTACAAGATTATTATCTATAGTTTGATATTGATCTATGGTTTGATTGATAATGAACCAGGAAAAACCATAAACCATTAAGTGATGGATATCCCACTAGACTACAAGATAAAGTTCTACAATAAGTGCTTCATACTCGACCATATTATTGGTATAATGAAAATTGATATGAAATACTTTGGAAATTAGATCTTCTTATGATGTACTCAACAAGATGTCAGCTCTAGATCCATGAGAAGTGAATGAACCATCAAAATATAACTTCTATTATTCAGGTTCATGCTATACTTCTTTTATTGTCATAATAGAATCATTTGAAAAGTCAAATTTGAGTGGTTGAGTATCTATAATAGGGGATTTTACAAGTTGATTAGTAATATCTTACCCCTTGATAGATTTATGATTCTGATACTCAACATCAAACTCACTTAAGAGAGTGACCCATTTATCCATGCAGCCTATGAGAGCTACCTTAGATAATAAAAATTTGAGATGATACACTTTAGCCATAACAATCATTTTATTGTTCAACATATAATGTCATGATTTTTGGGATGCAAATGCCATAGCTAAACACTCCTTCTTAATAGGCATATAATTATTCTCATAAGATACCAGTTTGTAGCTTAAATAATGAACAACATGTTCTTTGCCTTGATCATCATGTTGGGCCAAAAGTGACCCTAGTACATGCTCGGTTGGTAAAATATAGAGAAGTAATGGTTGTCCCAGTGTTGGTAGTCTCAAAACTGAAAGGTTGGCCAAATATGTTATGAGCTTCACAAATGATAATTGACACTCATGATCCCATTGAAATGTGACCCCTTTCTTCAAGATATGTGTAAATGGGTGGCACTTATCTACTAGATTTGAAATGAACATGTGAATCTATTAGATCTTTCCTTACAGGCTATGAATATATTTAAGATTTAAAGGTGGATGCATTTATACAATTATAAAACCTATAAATGGGTCTCAATCAATGAGTTTAAGATGAAAAAGACAAATGGAACAATGAGCTGTTATAGTCATAATGGCATTAGAATCAAACAGGTCCATGTCAGCAAGATCATCAAAAAGGATATAATATGACACTACATCATTGACATGAGTGTCAGTGCAAGTCAATTCAAAATAATCACAATCAAAATTCATGAGGTCACTCCAAGGTGGTATAAATTTGAGACCTTGATTCAAGTTAAGTTTACTAGATGATAAAGGTTCTAGGATTCCTTGTATTCATGGGCCAAGGCCTTTTCCTATATAATCAAAGTTATCCATAATCTGATTAGGGATGGGATATTTTAGATTATAAAAATAATCAACAATGCCATCAGAATATAACTAGTCTCCTTCAATTAAAGCCTCTCCATCTTATTTTGGTGAAGTAGCAAGTACAAATACCATCCATGGTTTTTGTGTTTTTTCTTCTTTTTCCAAATCATATTAGGTCTATTATGGATTTTAGAGGGTTTGGGTTTACCAAATGTTTGGGAGACTTGGTTAACTTAGTAATATGGAAGGAATCCTTAAGATGATACGTGGAAATGCCCATGTCTTCTATAATAACCTATTTTGCAAGAGCTATGGGAAATAGATAAGCTGAAGTAGAAGCAAGGTCACTAGGGTGGATATAATTGGTTTTTGGTGGATGTGCAACTATTTCATTCTTCTTCTTTATAATGATTTCAGAACCAAGACAATAATCATAATTATGAAATTCAACCTCTAGATGTTTGTAATATTGATAAGGCTGTAGATCGACAAGAATGGTGAACTTGATCCCATCATGGGAAACTTAAGGCACTAATGCAAAGTGGATGGAACAACCTGTATTTCATAGTTCTAAGGATGAAAAATAAGTATGTTATAAGGCAACTCAATATCCATAATATGTAATAAGGTATGTTGGGACATAAACCTAATAATGATTGGCAAACAAATAGTACCAAAAGTTCCCTCTTAGCATTATCATAAAATTTTGTGGTGATCATCTCTGGATGAATGTCCTTCATAGTGTAACCCAATCTCTGTACTAGTTTGAGGGATACTATATTCAGCCTTGAATGAACCCACTTGATTTTATGGTTTTCAATGATGACCTCAATATATAAGGTTAATGATGTCTTTTTAGTCAAATGTGACTTATTGAAATGAAGACAAATGTCCTACAAGTATTTAGAACTATTTAGGGTTAATGTTTTAGGGAATAATATATTATTGTATAAGGTCATTTAAAATAGTTTTATGGACTTCAAATGTATGCAAAAGATTTAAAATAGAAATTTGTGTAGGGTTTTTACATAGTTGGTCTGATAATCTATAAGGATTTTCAACATTAGGATGAGATGATTTAGCCTTGGTTGGTATAATGTTCAACTTTGGATCCAAAGGGACAATGTTCACATTGGGTCTAGTGGAAAAAGAGGGCAAAGGGCCTTGAAGGGTAACTCATGAGTGTCTAGTTGTGATTTCATAATCTATAGGTGGTAAGGAGCCATTATAATTATAAGATGAAGGAAAAGGTCCTTGGAAGGTGACTTGTGGGCATCTAGTTGCATTGGATTAATTTCAAGTTGGTGAGGAGCCATTATAATTATAGGAAGGATGGGGTCCAAAAATGGTAAGCCATCAAACTAAGGCACAATAGAATTGCTGGAATTTGATGCGATGTTAATTGAGGGAGAGGGTGTTGATCCTATAATAATGGGTCTATTACTTCTTGAAGCATGGGATTTAATAGTGATAGTGGTTTGCAAAAATACACCCCATTGTATTATTATAGTTGTAAGACATGTTATTATAAGCTAGGTTATTAACATGGGTATTATGATCCTGATTATGATCATGTTTATGATTTTATCCTTAATTCTAATTTTACTATTGGTTCTATCCTTAGTTCTGATTGTTCCTTGGCATTTGTTGATTATGTTGAGGAAATGAATCTTTGTAGATGCCCATATCTTGGCTAGTGTCTTGTAGAGCAAATTTGATCTCAACTTCACCACTTTCAATCAAATCTTCAATGGATGTCATAATTGAACACAATGATAAGCATCATGACCAATAACATGATAGAAGTTGAAAAATTAATTTTATTGATAGCAATCAGGTTTGGGTTGATCTTTACAAAATGGCCTTGGTATTGGACACACAATCAAATTAGCTGCTATGAGATTTTAGAACACAACCTCCATAGGCTCTCCCAATTTACTAAAGACTATGAAGTTTTTATTAAATACCCTTCATAGAGGGAATCTTTGCAAAGTAGTCAGTGGATTAGGTTAAACTAATTGCACATTTACAATTGGCAGGGCCTACAACATTTATACATGCCTTGATTCAGTTAATCCATTTCTAACCATGTTCTTGTTCTTATCAAACCCCTTGGACTTCTCTATCGTAATAATTTAACTAGGATATTGGGTTTGATTTTATGTTTGACCCTATGAATAAATATTGATAAGGCCCTTGGATATAAATCCATTCTTAATCTATACACCCTTGTCTATAATTTCTTCAAATGTGTTTGCACAAGTAAGTTATAGATTATGTGCCACCTCAAGGTGTAGGTTCTGTGAAAAAATGTCAACCAACTATTTGTTTAATAAATTATGTTGAAAGCATCTAGATATGATCTCCACCACTATAGATATGCCACAAAGATTTCTCCATCTTGCTATTTGGCTTTACACAAGTTGACCACAATCAACTCATGTTCAATATTGTAAGAGAAGTGGTTGAATTTTTTTTAGATAGATCATTCCAATCTGCAATTAAGCCCTTAGGTAACTTAAGAATCTAATATAAATCTTATCCTGCTAAACTTCATGGAAATAAATGAAGTAAATAAATGCTACTATAATCTACCTCTTGGCATAGTACAAAATATGCCTGAATGTGTTGACGAGGGTCAACCTTTCCTTTGTATTTATCAAAATTGGGTACCTCAAAATGAGGGCAAAAAGGGGACTTGAAGGATAATCAAATCAAATGGATATGAACATATCTCATCAAATTTATACTTCTTGATTCTATTTCCTATCTCCAATTGCAACATAATTTCTTTATTAAATTTCACTCTTGCATGTTTAGTGCATTAGTGGGTAGAATGAAATTATTTTGGGGTGGTATGTGCCCCTATTATAGTGATTTGTCAGGGATATACACCTTATGATCTGCAACTTTGTTTTGGTTCACTTCTTAAATCGAGTAAGTTAGCCATTGATTCTTGGGTTAATAAATATTCTTTGAATTTGACCATCTTGAATTGTAAGTGTTTTATTGATTTTGGGGAGTCTTTGGTCTATTCACCAAAGTACATATTGGTTGAGATAAACTTGCCAAATTATTTTGAAGAATCTCATCAATATGCACTAAATGTTTTGGTCCTTGATTTTGTGAAGGAATAAGAGGTTCTTGATGATTGAAAAATGTATGCTCTGTGTCTATTGAATCATGTTTCATAACCTATTGAGACTTAGGTTGTTTAATTGAGACATCATGATCTGTCATAGGAGTGTTCTCAACTAAAGTGTGCTTCATTGGTTCTACCACATTCCCTTGCTCTTTGGAAGCATCATTGTGTATGGAAATGGCAACTAAAGAGTCCATCAAGTCCATGTTAAGTTGGTCTACATATCATTGACTTATCTTCTTGATCTTGGTGACAATATATTGATCATTAGGTGTTGACTCTATGAGCACTTCCTTTACTTTACTAGAAGAAGCAATGTTTTTTTTTTCAATATGAGTGAGGGATTGTTCTTGTTGTTGTTCTTATAGCCTAATCAATGTATGTAATTATTCCATAGGAAATTCTGATGGTAATCTAATTCTTGATTCAATCAAACTTAGGAGTGCTTCATTTTTATCCTTTAGGGGTTGATGTTTAAAATAGTCTTCCTTAGATCCTATAGTCATGGGAAAGTCCTCAAATACCATAGGATTGTCTTGTCCATCATAAAAGTGCTTTTCCTCATAGCTAGGGCCATAAGAGATTCCTCTAAAAGTGTACCTTTGCTTTATGTCTAGAAGTTTTTTTTATCTATGTTTGCTAAGATTTAGAATGTTTTGCAAATATTAATAAGGTGTGTTTAGATTTGGTCTAAATAAGTGACAAGGTAAAAGAGACTATAATAAATAAAAGTGCAGTAACACACAATTAGAATAAACGGTCATGAATATACTCAACTTTGGTGGGTTAAAATCATCAAATTAGAAGAGGGTATGATAACTCTAAAACTTATAGTGTAAAATAGTACACCAAATGTAGGTTTAAAGATTTGTCAATGTCGTAAAAGCTTGGGATAACTTCGATGAGTTGCTAATTTAAAATTAAAAGAGATTCTTTTTGATGAGAAAATTAATAATGCAAACCAATAATCTCAAAATGTGAAAACACATAAGAATTCCTAAGTATAAAACTAAAACCAAATGGGTAGCACAATACTACCACATGGTAATAGGAATATAAAATGTGTTATATAACTTAGAGTGTGAGTGATATGAAAGATAACATAAGTTCATAATGATCAAATGATGATGAATCTATATAATGGACTTCAACCCAAATGGGAAATTGTACCCAAGTTAACTCAAACCAAGTACAAATGGTAAACCAATTAACACATTAGCCTAGATATTAAAAATGTGAAATTATGAATTTGAATTAAAAATGAATGACTTAAATATTTTTGTAAAAAGGTCTAGACTCAAATGGGAAACATATCAATGTCGTTTAGATAAGACAAACACAATTTTTCAAATGAGGATTTGAACAAGGCAAAATATGATTTTGATTTGGTCAGCATAACACCTCGTTATTTAAATAAAATGGTGGACAACAAATGTGTTTGGTTGACATGTTTTGTTTTAAAAATAAGTTTTAGACTCAATCAAGACCAAACATGTAAAAAAAAAATACCAAATACAACTAAGTATAACATCCAAAGCCCTAAACAAGGTTGCTTCATATCATTGAATTCTATCTATATACATGCTTTTTAGGAGGATTTTAAGTGTAAATACAAAAAATAAAAGTGCATGAAGTAGTAGGGTCTTTACACCCCCTTCTCTCAAGATATTGTATGGTGACATGGAAATTTAGGTTACTCACCCTACATCAACAATATGTCTGCGATAAGTGGGGTTGTTCTAAAACTAATTTTTTGATCATCTAGATGGTCCCAAGTGTGGTTAACACTAGAGATGCATCATGTTAATTGAGTTTATATCGGATAACATACTATACAAGGGTCTATTCCTTTCCATAATTATTCCATCTATGTACTTATTATTAGAAACCCTTGGTTAACCAAACCTAACTCAAGTTTTCATTATGATTGAAGAGGTTAGCCACTCAACCCCTTGGTAATTGCAGTATACATGCCCTGATTTATATACCCCACCATATAATGGGGTTGAAATAATGTCTAGAGATGAAACCCAAGGTCAAATATTCCCTAAATAACTTGTGAGGAGGCTATAAACTCCCACTCACAATCAAAGTTGCATAAAATAAATGACCAAGTGAAAATACTTTAAAGGTTATGTTTAGATCACCCAAATCATATAGGTTTTTGGGAGATCCTTAAAAAAATTATTTCATGCTTTGGACAAGGCATAAATTGCAAGAAAAGAGTGCTTTTGGTCACCCGATTTACCTAAAGGGGATGGAGGGAGAACATACACGCATCCTTCATTTGTAAAAAATAAACAAGTATAAAATGATCTAGCATAAAACAAAACATTCCAAAGGATTTAAAATTTTAAGTAAATGTTTATTTTATGCACCGAATTGAGATGTTTGTTAAGTTTTCTTGGCCCCTTGGCCTTAGTTAAAAACTTATAAAATGTTCATAAAATAAACTAAGTATAAACCATCTAAATAATTTTAAGCACCAAATGGGAATTTTCAAGACTTAAGCATGTTTAAATTTGGCACTTTTAAAGCATGTGACTTGAAATTTTTAGAGAGTTTCCTTTTTATTTGAAGCACAATTATCAATGAGAAAAGAAAGGTTTAAAAACTTGCTCTCAGGTTTCTTTATTTTTATTACATAGAGATCGACGTTGGTCAATAGTGACTGATGCCAGTTGCACTAAAACCAATGTTATTTATAACAAATTGATGTTGATCAAAATAAAATCAATGCCAGTTACCTGTGAACCCTTAGGCAAAAAAAAATTTGTCAAAAGACATTAATTAGCTCAAAATAGTATAAAATTTCTAGAAAAAGCCTCTGGATCCTAGAATAAAATGATCACATAGAGACCTAACAAGTTCTAAAATCACAAAATGATAACTTGCACTCTCATGAAAACTTAAAAACCACTTGTTTCTATCATGTTCTACATTACACATGAACTAATGGAATTTAGATAGGAGTGATGCTGATTAGATAAACTTGATATCAATCACTAGTAAATTGTGTGTCAATAAAGAATAAAAAACATGATAAAAATAAAACAAAAAAAGATTTTTAGGGATATTTAAGCACTTTTTAGAGAATGCCAAAGTTGTTCTCCTTTCTTGTATGGGATGTGTGGTCCCATAGGGCATGCCAAGATGTAAAGATGGAATCAAAAGTGAGTTAGATCAAGCATTAGTAAAAAAAACTCAAAAAAATGCATAAAAACATAACTAACTAAGCCAAATTTTTCAACGTCATTTGTAAATGATAATTAAGAACTATTAAAAGAAAGCATAATCATCATACCATCTTAAAAGCATCCCATCATCCAAATTCAGCTCAAAACTTGATTTTACTCTTGATTTGGTGCTCAAGTCTTTAGAAATGATGAATGGCTTGGTCTTCCATCATCTCAAGTGCACCAATAAAACTAGGCTCATAAATTAATTAATGTTAATGCCTATAGTGAAGCTATCCTATTGTAAACTAAGCATAATTACACTACATGAAGAAAGGTTTTGGAGAGAATTATGTATAATAAGTTTACACAAATGAAGCTTAAAAATGGTGGTGTTGGCCCTCCTATCTATAGATTTTTGAATTTGATTAGAATCAATCATGACCGTCTATCTTGAGATTAATATGTATGGCCATGAATTAATTCAATTTTGGAGACTTAACTCATAAATACCCTCATAAATATTTATGAGGAAGGCGCAGTAAAGAGGCATGGGAGGCCTTAAACTTGATATTTATTACATTTATGGCTTATAGATGCCATCCCACAAATGATGTAACCTGATGATGCAAATATTAGAAATAAATTTACAATTAAAATATATTCAATAACTTCCATGGATTTTACACTTAAGCCCTTGATTTGGTTTAATTTTCCTAAGTGAGATTAATCAAAGTTTATACAATTATTTGAAAATTGGTTGCACACTATTAATCAAACTAGTCAAAATGTCATATTACTGGGTCATAATTTGACTAGAGTGGAATTAGAAGAAAGTTTCAGTTGCGTAGGAACCAATACCCCATTTAGGACATTGTTGACATGAAATAACACACACATGTTGTGTGCTTCCAAATTTAGAAGAATTTAGTGATTCAGAGGGTCAAATTGCATGTTTATCATTTTGACTTGAGATTATTTGAGAAAATTTAATAATCATATAAAATTCATTGCCCCATTTAGGGAAACATTAGCCTAAATCAACACTTGTATATGACAAGCTTGAACCATTTAGCACATTTAAGTGATTTTAGCCCAGTTTGTGCATTTTCACAAATTTTGAGTAAGATTGACAATTTCAACACAATGGTGTTAGGAATTGGATGTCTACATAATCAAGCATAGTGGTCTTATTTTACCTTTATTGATCTAGATCCTTCAAAAATTTGGATCCTACATAAATTATTATCAAAAACTTGGTCTAACCTACAAAGATCAACATTATACAAAATAATTTAAGCAACCCTTGGTGTATTACTCTTATCAGAGAATTCTCATAATGAGATCATGAAAATAATATATTAATACTAGATGAATGAACCCAATTAGATCTCTAAAGCCTTGGCTTAGTGATCTTTCACAAATAATCAACTAGATGTTGATCTTTACACTTATTTGTTACATATCTAAGTTCTTAGTTAAAATTATGTAGACCTTTGAAAATATAGATGAAATAGAGCCTGATATATTCAAAGAATTAAATGACATGTCTATCATTAATGCCTTTAGATGAAATTTAAATAGATTAGAGGGGCAATGCCAGAATGCCTTCATATTTGAGCTAGTCTTTCAAAGAATTTTTTGAAATAAATACACATTCACAAAGATCTTTATAAGGTTGAAAATATATCATAGAAGATGAAATGAATCTACAATGTTTACACCAATCTTCATGTATTTAAAGTAATTATTATATATTTCAAGTGAAACACATTGCAATTTTATTTAAAACAAATAAAGAATAAATCACCCTCCTTCTAGCACTAGATTTTCTCTTGTTGATGTACATTTATGTCAAGGATGTAATATGAATAACAGAATAATATATCTAAGTTTATTATGTAGGTCCTGGAAGACCTTAGTGCTTAATTCAATTTTGCTAGAATGATTATATGACTACCACATTTAGTCTATAAGCAGACCCTATTGTAGGGATGCCAGTAGCTTTGTAGTGACACCATCTATTTGAGATTTATTATTTTTTCTATGGTGAAAATTTATTTATATTTTGCCAACTTATTTTCCAAATTTAAACAAGCAAGTGAATATTCACAATGTGCAATAAACCATAGTGATTCATAAACATATTGATCACAACTTCTATCTGGTGATAATTGTCACATATTCAGTTCTTTTGTAGCCAATGTAACCATATTAGGAAAAAAAGAGGCCTATATAGGGGTTATCCCCCTAATTTGTACTGAATAACATAAATTTTGTGAAATTAATGCAAATAAAAAGAGAAATTATTGGAATTTGTTCATTGTTTCATTGCTTTCATATTTTCTTATTTCTTAAACTTTGAAAATGATAGATGGTCTCATTTTTATAATGGTTAAAACACATGGAAATGATCCTAATGCATCCTTTTAGTTTATGCTTTTATCTATTCTAATAAAATTTATCTATGCATGCTCTGTTTCTATCTACTTTGAAAACTAAAGTGCTTAAGGCAATTTATTGTGGATATCCATTTTTAAAGCATACTTCTTAGATATGTGCATTTTGTTTACCCCAAAATTACCATTGAATTTATGGTATTTTGATTCTATCACTAGAATTTCATGTGCTAGTTTTATATTGCACTGTCATCATAAATAACTAAAGGAAATCTGTTAGTTTTATTATTTCAAGGAAAATATTCTTTTATTCTTAACCCTTCCCTTCTTTTTTTGATTTTTTTGACATGAATCACCTTAGTTTACTACTCACCATGAATATTCACTTGCTTGTTTAAATTTGGAAAATAATTTTGAAAAATATAAATCAATTTTCACCATATCAACAAGAAGAAATCTCAAATAGATGGTGTCACTACAAAGCTACTACTATTCCTACAATAGGGTCTCCTTGTAGACTAAAGGTGGTAGTCATATAATCATTCCAAAAAAATTGAATTAATCCCTAAGGTCTTCCAGGACCTACACAATAAACTAAGATATATTATCTTTTTGTTTCCATTACATCCTTGACACAAATGTACATCAATAATTTCCTAGACCATTTAATCAGGGAACCTATGTTTCCTTACATTTCAATTCCAATGACCCTACCTTTTGGAATGTTCTCAACTTTTTATTTGATAACTCTTTGAATTTATATGGAAATAGAGGATGGAGGGGAACACATTGGATAAATCATCCTCATGGACAAGGTACTTCAAGTGAGCCCTCTCAACACATGTATGTTACCATTCAGCCTAATGAGCATAATGTTCCATTGCTTGAACCACCTAATTTTTTTAAAAATTAACTACAAAATTGCATCCTAATGAAATTTTTATACTAACACTAATATTCTACCCCTTGATCCTAAAAAACATCCTTATTCTAGTAGGATATGTGCTAACAACCCTGCAACATAACCTATGGAGGTTAGAATGTTACAAAAGGTTAAGTTGGAGGTAGATGATTCTGAAAGAACCCTAACCTGCTTGATTAAACTTCCTACTACTTCATGGAGCATACTAAATACTTGACTGATAAGGGTACCCCTTCCATAGATTTAGTTTCTGATGTAGACTCTGGTTAAAACTTAAATTCTTATGTTGAAAATTTTGTTGATACTTAGTATTTATAAAATACTACCATGATATTTTTAAGTATGTTGATATAATTTTTAGCATTTTTGATAAATACATCATTGTATTTTATTTCCTACAAAATAATATGTTTGAAGGGTTTACTCTTTACTGAAAAATTATGGAAACACACATAGATTTAAATGTTTTAGTAATTAATTTTATTTTAATATAATAATTTTTTAAAGTTATTTTGGCATATTGATCATGTTTTAGCCTTGCCAAAATAAATAAATAAGTGTATGTAACATGATCAATATTCAATATGATCCTAATGAAGAGGTTGAAATCAATAATGTTTTTTTGTTATCCTTCATGTCCTAAAAATATGGTTCCCTAGGCTCTTTTTATGCAGTACATATGGTAAGATCATGTGCAATATTTATTATACATTGACTACATACCTTTGTAAGTATCTCAAAAGACTAATATAAGATATAAAAGGGATATCAAATGATTAATATAAGAGACTAATCTATAAGTATACATTGAGTATTTTTCTCTCTTGGTTGCTTTCATTTCATTTCTTTTTCTCTCTTTTTAGCTATAGAGATATAAAAGGGAAATCAAGATATTGATAAAACACTTTGATAGAATCAAAAATATTTCTTTCAAAAAATTGTCTCTTCTATAGGCTTTACTCTATTGGATAGGTTAGATTATATTATTTTAAATTTGATTCACATATACATATATTTGATAACTGAGATATAAACTATAAATAAGGGATGCTAAAATGTCTTAACCATATCCATAATCAATTATGGCATTTCAAATATTTTATTATTTCAATTAACAAACCATGCCAATAAAAATATAATTATTACCTTAATCTTATCATGTTCTAAGTCACAAGTGGTCCTTAACACATTTATAAAATTGAGTATAACAAGCATGCTCTTCCTTTTATATGATTTTAATGACTAAAATTTTTAATAATAAATAGCTAAAATTATAATTACAAACTTCTAAGTTTAAATTAGTATGTCTTCAAGGCTTAAAATAATAGGTAGTGTTAAAAGACATAAATGACTTCACATCTCAAATTCTCAAGCCTAATATATATATATATATATATATATATATATATATATATATATATATATATATATATATATATATATATATATATATATAAACATTGAATGCAATGTAGGTGGAATTAAAGCTACGAGGATTGATGTTGAGATCTTGCCCCATTTTTTAGTGAATTGGTGTTGGCATATTGAAAGGCCAAGGAAAAATTTAATGTTGGTCCAACACATCATTCATGGGATTAGTAGAAGTTACTCGTATACATATGTGATAGTTTTCTCTATTTTTCTAGTCATTTATGCAAGCTGTTAGAAGAAGTGAAGTTGTTGGTATATATATATATATATATATATATATATATATATATAGTTCATTACACTATAGACACCTCAAATAAGTTTGGTATAAAATAACAAGAGAACACCACAATATACTTATGTATCTTTATAATAGAGTTTACAACTATTATAAACATGTTCTCTTTACAAAATAGAACAAAAAAATAAAAAAATTACCTCTTAATTAGTTATATACTCTGTATTATCTTCAATAAGTTTTCTAAAAAATCATGATAAAATAAATCTCTAAATTGATCACAAAATTTATTGTCCTTCCTCAACCAATCTTGGATTTCAGATACCTAAATTTCAAATTTCAACATGTTAATTTTATTCATTTTGTTCTTGATAATTGTTATTTGCATTCTCTTCAAAAGTTATTGGACTTGGATCTAGTATTACACAACTATAGTGTGTTTAAATAATTAATAGTCAATCCTCTTCTTTCAGATATTGACTGCCAAATTATCAGAGCTCTATTAAAAGGAAAATCAAGGATATTGTATCTAGTTGTATATATCCTCAAGAAAGTCTCTAATTTTTATCAACCTTGTTTCTTAAATTTGAATTCAAAAATGATAATGCACTAAAAATTATCCCATCTACCATTGAGTCTAAAATCATTGTTTGACATAAATTAGAAAGATTAAAATATTTTGAGATACTATCACCTAGTATTTCATTCAAACTTAAGGTAGGCCATAGTCTAGTGGTTGAGCCATATTCAAAATCATGGTCCAAAACTTTAATTTGTTCAAAAATTATTGTGGAAAATCAAATAGACTGCTCCCTTAGCTTTGACAAATTTAAAATGCCTTTATTTTATTCACCATTCAATTCTACACTCTTGAAAAAGTGTTGGGCCAAGGTTTTGATTTAATTTTTAAAATATGACGAGCTAACATTTTTCCAATATTAAGGGTACATCACAACCATGGATTCTAGTAGTTCATCTCAAATAAAATGATATCTAATCTCTGAAGAGAGACATTTTACAATTTTCTTCAAGGGGTAACTTACAGAGGATACAACCTCAAGGAATCGATCCCTTGTAATAGGAATTTATTTGAGTTTATTAGATTGAACAACTATGTCAAAAGTATGAGTTGAGGTCTGTACTCATTTTATACTAAATACTACACATCATCTTACCATATGTATTTCAAAAAAAGAGTCCTAGAGCATCATGATCATACTATATATTTTTTAAATATTTAAGGTAATAATTATATTCTGATTGGCATGGTTTGTTAATTGAAATAAAAAATATTTGAAAGGCCAATATGGATGTGGTTAAGACATTTTGGTAGACCTTATTATATAGTGTATAATTTTAAAACTATAAAAATATTTTGAATATATATTTTTAGTTATGTAATCCTCACTTTTCATAGTTGTCTTGCCCTATGGCCCTATAATTGGTTTATACTCTATAGTCTAATTTTTTGTCATTATTTTAGCTATACCTAGTTTATTATATTATCTGCTTGGTCTTTACCACATAATTATTATAAACAAATAAAAAAATTATTTTCTCTGAGAAATGATGACATGCAAGATTCTTCTTTTAAACAATTTACAAAGAACAAACTGAATAAACACAACAAAGTCTCATGATCATACTATATTTTGTTTTTAAATGTTTAAGGTAATAATTATATTTTAGTTGGCATGGTTTTTTAATTGAAATAAATTTTTTTTGGAAAGACCAATATGGATGTGGTTAAGACATTTGGGAAACCTTATTATTAGTTTATAATTTTAAAACTATGAAAATGTTTTGAATATTTTTTCAGTAATGTCATCCTTGTTTTTTATAGTTGTCTTGCCCTATGGCCCCATAATTGGTTTATATTCTATACTCTAATTTTTTGTCACAATTTTTTACATACTCAATTTCTTATATTATCTGGTTGGTCTTTTCAGAGACTTACAAAGGTCTATACTCAATTTATACTTAGTCATATGGCCATCAAATTTAACACTTAAAAATGACATTTAAAAAAAAAAATGACAAATTTAATTGTTAAAAATAAAGAACCATAAATAAGATCTCAACTTTAGACTTCTCACCCTCTAAAATATTTCTCCAGTAGTTTTTTCATTAATATAAATTACCTCTTATAAAATAAATCTACATAAGTGCTTTAAATTGCTTAAAATCTTAGAACCATGAAACCCTAAAATCTAAATTCATATAACTTCATTTATGTTAAAGTTTTATTCCTTTGTGGTCATGGGAATCATAAAGTGAGTGAAAACTATAAGAGGAGGCCAAGGAGGAGTCTAATTAGACAACAATGAAGTACAATCCAAGTAAGAAATACAATCCCTATATGTCATGGGAATCGTGAAGTGAGAGACAATTATAAGAAGAGGACAAGGAGGAGTCTAAGTACCCAACAATAAAGTAAAATGCAAGTAATAAATACAAGCCCTACATGTCATGGGAATCAATAAGTGAGTGAAAATTGTAAGAGGAGGCCAAGGAGGAGTCTAAGAAACCAACAATGAATTACAATCCAAGTAAGAAATATAAGCTATACATATTTACAAATGTTAATGAATTCTACCTATATTTTAAGGGATTAAAACTATTACCATGTTATTTTTTATCAGATCTTTGTTCATAGTGTGAAAACCCCTTTTTATCTTATATCAAAACCCTTAATATTAGACAAAATTTAGTTATCACATATGATTGTTTATTTAGTAATGAGATTGACAAGATCTTTGCATTTGTTTGAGATTATTTACTTAGTAATGAGATCAATAAGACCTCAAAAATATTGTGAATGTGCTTTTGGTTGATGTGGAAATGAATTTTTTAGAGTCATACATACTTGCTTAGGGTTTAGGTTTGGGATGGGTCTGTAGCAGTTCTTATTCATGTTGTCACTCATGTCCTCCTTGCTTAGATTTATTCATTCAGTCAAGTGTTTGAAATGGTTGAATTTTCATCAAATTTTTAGGTTAAATAAAAATAGTTATTCTAAAAAACTTAGGGTATCCATTATTCATAATCATTATACCACCTTAAGTATATTGGCCCCATGAATGTGTTTGGGGAAGGGGTTTAACTATCTATTTTTTGCCATTATTTATTGATTTAAATATGATGTTTAATTTACTAGATATTTATAAGTTTTTGGGAAGAGATAATATAAATCACCAGTCAATTTATACATGTATGGTGATTTTATCAAAGATTCACTAGTAGAATTATACCTAAACTCTAGGATTCACCAAGTTTTATAGTAAGTTTTAGGGGTCCATTATTAAAATTATACCTATTTAAAACCTTGTCAAGTGTATAAAATGTTGTTTTCATAGGATTATGAGTAATGTAATTTCAACCATAGAGCACATGTTTGAAAGAAATTATGCCAACTGGGAGAGCCTTTGGTAGAGGTGCTATGGCAACAGGGGTAGTAGGAAGGATGGATGAGGTCTTGGATGTATTTATTGATATGTAAACATTCCTAAATGTTATTGAGGAGGATAAGCAATGAGGATTAATCCTAAAGGATGATGAGAGTGATGATGAGTAGGAAAGATAATGCACTGAGGGTGTAAAAGGAATAGAAGGTGATGTAGATATTGGGGATAAAATGGATGATAGCAAAGAGAGACTCCTTAGAGCCACTTTATGTATTTGAAAAGGTGAAAATATGGAGTTACCATGCTTTTAAAGAAGCTTTAACCTATAATAAATTATTTATTAACTCACTTACGTGAAGGATTACCTCAAATATGAATACATTGTTGACCCACATCGCATCAAGTTAGCATAGAAAAATTTAAAGGGACATGTGGCATATGGTGGAAATAAGTTCAAAATGAATGGTATAGAAAAAGGAAGGATAAGATACTAAGATAGGATAAGATGTTTGTAAAGTAGAAAGAGAAGTTTTTTCCTAGATACTATCAGATGGAGTTGTTCAAAAGTCTTCAAAATATCAAATAGAAAGAGTTTTATGTCAAATAATATGTCGAAGAATTGTATAAGATCACAATCAGATCTGGTCATAATGAAGTAAACAAGAAGAAAGTCATGTAATACCTAAATAGATTGCAGTTTAGGATCTAAGAATAACTGAGTATGACTTAGAACTGAATAGTGGAGGAAGACTATTAGTTTGAACCAAACTATAGAGGGAAAATATCAATTTTCACTAAAATTAGTGGATAAGTTGTATAAATAACATAATAATGCTCAAAGCAAGGGAAGGTTCGTGCGAGGAAAGAAGAAATGTAGGTAGGAACATATAAAAATAAGGATAAATTAGTGTAATATGAAGGTTTTAAATGTATAGAGGAAGTGAAAATTATCTCTTAATTAATCTGAAATTGAAGCTATGTATCAACTAATTTGTCTCAAAATCATTAGTTGTTAAACTAGTTGTGTTATAAGTGAGACTGTTGATTAAAAATGTAATGAATGACTTCAAAACCAAAAACATATGCTTGATGACATTATTTTGTGAATACCTAAAACAAAAAACTAGAGATAACAATATACAACATAAATTTATAAAATGAATTATTACCCACACTTGTGCACAATATTTTAATAATAATAAAGACTAAAATTAGCTAATTACAAGAAACTTCCATGACAAGTTAAAAAAAAAAAGTATAAATGAAAAGTCAAATAATTAAATTTAATTGAAAATTAATTAATCTATAATTATACTTATAAAATAATACTATAAGATAATTTAAATTAACTATAAATAGACTCAAGAGATAACTAAGCGTACCGCTAACATTAACTGATAGTTTTTGATCATCATGCAAGAAGCTACTATCAATTAACTACCATAATATATAATTAGACAAAAGTGGCATCCTAAAATCCCTCTACGATATGATATTTATTATAATAATCTTAATTTTTTTAAAAAAAACTTAGAAAAGACATTTTAAAACTTTGAAACTCATTTGAGTACTCAGACAATGAACTGGACTTAACTAATAGTTCTATCTATTTTTTAAGAAATTCCTAGAAAGTGTCCAAAATTGACCAAAAAATTAATTAAAAATAAATTAATTAAATAACATTTATAAACACATAAATAATCAAATAAACTAATTCTAACACTTTATAATCAAATGTCCAAATTGGCATCATACTCAACATTCCCCCCCTTTGATGTAAACAGGGGAGATGTCTATTATCTCCTTATGTCTTCCATGAATATGTTTGTGCAATCCATTAGTGAGAATATTAAAAAATTGGTATTCAATTATAACATAATAACAAATTTCTTATCATTGACCAAGTCTCTAAAACATGATGTTTGAGTTCAATGTGCTTGGTTTTAGCATGGAAAACTAGATTCTTGGACAATTGTATTACCCCATTGTTATCACAAAAAATCTATCTTAGCTCAATTCAAGCCTTATTTAAATAAATATTAATCTTATCCATAATAATTGTGTTAAAAATTATATAATGATGTATATTCAAATTTAGCATAATATAATGTAACTGTAGCTTGTTTCTTTGAACACCACAAAACTAATTCACTTTCTAGTGTAAAATAATAACCTGAAGTTGAATTCTATCATCAAGAGATATTATTAAATTTTAATATATTTATCCAATTATAAATAATAAAATTTATTGTTTTAATTTAATACCATTCTATTATTACCTCTTACATATCTAAAATTTCTCTTCACTACTTGCAAATGTTTGAGTGATGGTTTTCTCATAAATCTAGAAACTAGTGAAACCCCGTAAATGGTATCAGGTATTATCATAGTGAGATACATAAAACCTCAAACCATGATTATAAAATTATTTTAACTAGTTTAAATATTTCCATCCTCCCTCATAATTTTTTCTCTACTTGTAATTAGAATCTTGTGGGCTTCAAATCATGGAGATTGTACTTCTTTAACAAGTCTTGGGCATACTTGTCTTGACAAATGGCCATTTCCTCTTTCCTTTGATGAAATTACATGACTATAAAGTTATTCATAATTCCAAGATAATTAATATAAAATTGTAATTTTTAATCTTCCTTGAATCTATTCAACATTTCCATCAAACTATCTATAAAAATAAAGTCATCTACATAGAGACATATTTATAAAACATTAGAACCCAATGTTTATATGTAAAGATTTGGTTCATTTTAAATTATTACAAAGCCTTGATCCAATAACTAGATATTTTTTATTTAGTGAAAATATATTGGAGTTTGATTCAACCCATAAAGAGCCATATTCAACTTATATACCTAAATTTATTTACCATTTACCTCAAAACCTTGTGGCTGCCCCACTTATTCTTCTTCAATCACTTCATTTAGGAATGGATTTTTAACATAAATTTTATATATTTTACATACTTTATGATAAAATACAACACACATTAGTATTATACTATATTTACGTGCCACAGGTGCATAAGTTTCCTCATAGTCAACTCCATATGTTTGTGCAAACCCTTTTACAACTAATCTAAATTTTAATTGGTCAAATGTTCCATCACTCTCAAATTTAGCCTTATAGATCCGATTTATACCAATGACATATTTAATAAAATGAGGATGAAATAATTTCCATGTATAATTACTATAAAATTAATCCATATCTAATTTTATAACATTAACCCATTCTTTCTTTTGACTAACTTCTTCATAGTTTCTAGGTTCACTAGCCACATATGACAATGCAAACATTATGATTTCATCATAAGCATCATAAAAAAATTTACCTTCATGATGGTTAATCCTTTTAATCCTCCTATCATAGTTTTAATAAAATATCTGATTGACTAGATGTGGATTCAACAACTTCTTGTTCTTATTTGGAGTTGATGAAGATGAATAACTAGTCTCTTGCAAAGAGCTAATATTATTTTCTCTTAAACTAGAAACATGTGTAAGAATTTATAATCCATATAAATAAATTTAAAGAGGATACCCCAATTCACTTATGAATTATATATTTACATGATTATAATCATCATACATCTCATTTTAAAAAAAATTACAATCCATAAAAATAATTGTTGATTTAGTAGTAGGATTATAAAACTTGTATGCTTTACTTTCATCGTTATATCTTATGAAATTGTGATCAATAATCTTAGGATCTAGATTTGGAGAAAAATAAAAATAATATATTTTAACCTTACCTTGAATTTTAGTGATTTGCATTCAACTTGGATGGACTTTTTATCTCCCAATTACACTTGGTTTTTGAAGGAATCATTTAACTTACTAAAATTATCTTTGTGACTTGTCATGTGATTTGAAAACTTTGATTCAATAAACCACCAATTAATTGATTACTCTTTTATAAAATTTCATGTGATAAATTAATATAATCCATATTTAACATAAATTTTATTGGATTAAAAAACTTTCTTTTCACTCTCTTTATTAACTTGATTCTTAGCTACCAGTATCCTACAATATTTTTCTCATGTCCTGGTCTTTTGTAGTAATATAAGTAAATTATTTATTAATTTTACTTGTAAAGTTAGCATTAAGTTTTCCCTTTATATTTGATTTTTAAAACTCACTTGATTCTATTTTTTATTTTCTATATGGTATTTGAAACACTTGACTTGGTTTCAAGTGCTTAATCTTGATCATTTCCTATATGATCTGTATATCTTGTCATCTTATCCTCATGGGATAAGAGAGAACCAATGAAATCATCAACACTTATAGTGTTCATTTACTCACACTATTTAAGAGTGATCACAACATACAAATATATTTTAATTAAATATCTCAAAATATTTCTTGCTATAACACTGTCTTAGATAGCTTCTCCATAAACCCTCATTATATGTACTAAAGCATTACCCTTATGGATTAATCTCCTACTTCCGAATATGACATTCTCAAATTTTCAAAATTTATTTCAAGGGTTTATATTTTTTATTCTCTTACTTTAATATAGCATTTATATGAATTATTCAAGATATTCCATACTTTATGGGCATTTTTGCATCTTGAAATTATTAGATAAATGTCTAGGCATATGGCACTCTGAGGATAAAACAAAACTTGTGCATTTGCCTTTTTTTCATCATTGATTATTATTTTTTGATCTTGTGTCAAGGTATTAAAATATTGAAGTGGTGTGTACCAATGTATAAAATTATCCAAAAATCATTTCCATACAATAATAATTTTCAACTGATATCTCTAATATTAAAGTTTGTTACCTTTGAAAACATGAATATTCATAGAAACAAAATTTACTGAAGCCATTATTTTTCCTGATAATGAATTAAAACACTTATAAAAATTTATTGAATGAAGATATAATGAAAAATAAAGGTTTTTAATATATGTATTAATTAAAAATTATCTCTTAATTATTTTTAAATTGAAGCTATGTATCAACTATTCTGTCCCATAATCACTAGCTATTAAACTAGTTGTGTTGTAAGTAAAATTGTTGAGAAAAACTATATTGAATAGCTTCAAAACCAAAAAAATATGCTTATTGATATTAATTTGTGAATACCTATAGAAAAAATTATAGATAAAAATATGAAATACCAATATACAAAAGCAACTATTTCTCACACTTGTACATAATATTTTAATAATAATAAAGGTTAAAACTAGCCAATTACAAGAAACTTGCATGACAAGTTTTGTCAAGAAAAAGATAAATTAAAAACTAAAAAAGTAAATTTAATTGACAAATAATTAATATATAATTATAGTTTTATTATAATAATCTAATTAAATTGAAATTAACTAAAAATAGACTCAAGAGACAACTAAGAGTACTACTAATACTAACTGATAGTTTTTTGGTCACCATGCAAGAAGCCAATATCAATTGACGATATCATAAGTTATAATTAGACAAAAGTGGAATCCAAAAATATTTATATGATAATATATTGATTAAAATATTATTAAATGTAGTTAACACAACTTATAAAAGGTGCCTTACAACTTGGGAACTCATATGAGCACTTAGATAGTGGACTTGACTTAACTGATAATTCTAACTATTTTTTAGGAGATTCTTGAAAAGTGTCTAAAATTGATTAAAAAACTAATTAAGGACATAAATAATTAAATAAAATTATTAAAAACATAAATAAAAAAATAAATTAATTCTAACACTAATAATCAAGTGCCCAAATTGGAATCATACTCAACATAAAGTGAGGCAACACGAAAACATGAGAACAAAGTGGAGCATGAGAGTCTGAGTAAGAAAATATATGAAGAGGACACTAATAAAATCAAGGGAATATAAGATTTGAAAAAGTAATGAGGAGATTATTTGATTCAAATGTGGGCAACCCAGACATAGAACCCTTGAATATCCAAAAGTGTAAAGTGAACAGAGTTAGAGAATGGATGTTGCACATGAAAAAGAAGATTCAGTTAGATCAGTCAAACATTCAAAATAAATTGAATTATGGGAAGGAATAATGATAAGAAGTTTTTTTTTGAAACTTACATGGGAAAGAAAAGGATCTAACATAAAATAAAATTATTTTTTGGACCATAAGTAAGACGAGGCAAATGTTGTAAAGTGATAGTGGATAATGACAACATATACAACTTGGTCTCATGTTAAATAGTAAACATATTGGGTTTGAATAAGTTGACACACCCAAACCCATACATGGTATAATGGTTGTAGAAGAGTCAATAGATGTTGATCAATGAATGATGTTTGGTGAAATTATAAATATGTGCATACCAAGATGAGGTATGGTGAAATGTGATGCACATGGATATATGCCATATAACTTTGGGAAGACCATATAAATTTGACTATAAGGTAGTACATGATGGTCGAGAAAAAAATTATCACTTAAATAAGGATGGGATAAAATTTAAACTAAGTCCTTTGGATGAAGAAGGAGGATGTTGCAACATTTTTAGAATAATACTAATGGTGTCAAGAAAAGAGTTTTTAAGAGAAGTAGGGAAGAAGAAGACATGTTTCACATTGAACTCAAAATTAGTGCAAGAGGTCAACACAAATGCCAACATGAGAAAAAAAGAGGAACTTCCATAGGAAATGAATAAGTTGTTAGATAAGTTCACATTGTATCGAGTAATTTTATAGAAAAATTACCACTAGTAAGAAGCATCAGTCATCCATGGATATAATATTAGGGGAGAGTTTTCAAAATAAGTTCATGCATAAGGTGACACTAAAGGAGAATGAAGAAGTGAAAATACAAGTGCACAAGTTAAGAAAGAAAGGATTAATAAGGATAAGTTTGATCTTGTGCAAAATACCTATAATATTAACACCTAACAAAGGAGGAAAATAGTGCATGTATACAATTTCATGAACCATTAACAATATAAAAATCAAGTACATGTTTCAATTACCATGCATAGATGACCTAATGGATTATTTGAGTGGTGTGAGGTAATTCAACAAGGTTGATCTAAAAAGTATATGTAACTAGATCTGGATCTGTGAAAGAGATGAATGGAAGGTAACATTCAAGACAAATGAAGAGTTGTACGAGTGGTTAGTTATGTAGTATGGATTAACAAATGCACCAAATACGTTCATGAGGCTAATGAATGAAGTATTGAAGACATTATTAGACAAGTATATAATTATGTATTTTCATGACATTTTGATATATCATGATGAGAGAATAACATGTGGCACATCTATGTAATGTGTTTCAAAAATTACACCAAGCGATCTTTTTGATCAATGTGAAGAAGTGCAGTTTTGTGAAGGAAAGTTGGTCTATTTGGGCTTTGTAATATCCCAAGAATGGTAAAAAATGGACCTTAAGAAAGTATGCATGATAGTGGAGTGGACATCATCAATAAGTACATTTAAAGCATGAAATTTTCACATTTTCTTGAGCTTCCATAGAAAGTTCATTAGGAAAGTCAATGAGACATGTGTAAATATCACATAAATGATGGGAGGATGAGTGTAGTTTTTGAAAATTGAAGAGGAAGGTGACTGAAAAACTAGTGTTGGTGCTGCCAAATTTTGATAAGGTATCAAAGTAAATTTCAACATGATTGGTGAAGTGTTGAGCCAAGAAGGAAGGCCTATATCCTACTTTAGTGAGAATTTAAATGAAATGAAGCACAAATATTTAGTCAATTACTTATTACCAAATTAGTTTTATTATACACAAACCATCAAGCATTAAAGTTCATTAAAAGCTATGTAAAACTAAACTAGAGACACATAAAGTGTGTAGATTACTTGCAAAGCTATTTGTTCATGCTCAAGCATAGGAGTAGGCAATAGAATAAGGTTGTATATACAATAATTTGGAGATCCCTAATCATGAAAAAGATGAGAGTTAAATGTTGGGGTTTGAATCAATGAAGGAGATATACCTAAATGATAAATATTTTTGAAATGCATGGAAAACATGCATGGATCCAAAAAGCATGAAATAAACACCGTGGATAGAATATTTGGTCCAAGAAGGGATGATTTTTTAAGGAACACAATTTTACATACCTAGGGGGTTAATGCATGAAAATTTAGTCATGAAAAAATGCAATGGAGGATTAGTAGGGCATTTTGGTAGTGACAAAACATTGGCACTATTGGATGAAAGTTATTATTGTACAAACTTGGGTGAAAATGTGTGTAGATATGTATAGGAGTGTCATGTTTGTCAATTGGAAAAAGGAAGAAGTCAAAATATAGGGTTATACCAACCCTTATCTATTTTAGATAGACTCTAGTAGGACATTAGCATGGATATTATGCTTGGACTACCAAGAACACAATGAGGAAATGAATTAATTTTTTGTGGTAGATCATTTCTAAAAAATGACACATTTAATTTCTTGAAAGAAGACCAAATATGTGAAGAAAATCACCAATATATTATTCAAAGAGGTAGTGATACTACATGGACTACTCTGTAGCATCATGTCAGATAGTGATACCAAGTTTTTAGGCCATTTTTGTGCACACTATAGAAGAATCTAGGAATAAATCTAAACTTTAGTTCCACTTACCATTCACTGACTGAAGGATAGATTGAGGTTGTCAATTGAAGCCTTAATTTTTTTTTTGAGATGTATAGTAGGAAAAAATTGGTATATTAGAATATGATATTAATGCAAGTAGAATTTGCGTACACCAATTATATAAATAGGATCATTGGAAAAACACCTATCCAAATTCTTTATGGTGTTAGTCCTAGAGGAGTTACCAAGTTGAGAAAGTTAGATGAGGTACATGGAGGGACATCAAGGTAGAATATTATGTGGAGTACGTGCATAGATTTCACAAAGAGGTGAAACATAGCTCAGACAAAATATCTTGTGTTATAAGTAATACATAAATAAGAGGGGAAAAAGAAAAGAGTTTAAGGCAAGAGACCTAGTATTGTTGTATTTGTGAAAAGAGATATTTCTTCATGATATCTATAAAATTAAGGATTTGAATAAAATAAGACCGTGTAGAGTGTTGTGAAATTTTTCAACAAATGCATACAAGATTAAGTTATTATAAGGATTGTGTATACACACAATACTTTTATACTTTATCATTTACTAGCACCTTCTCTCTTGAAACAACTTATTGAGTTTCAATATCTCTAAGTATATGCCTTAAATAGTATATTGAGAAATAGGTGGGTAGAATGATGGTGCTTTGTGAGAGACATTGTTTTTTATCTATCATACCTATATCCACTACACTTCCCTCATACATAATCACCTAAGCAATCTGCCTACTAATAAACCTTAACTAAACCAAAACCTATCTTTTTTAACTATCTCAGACAATGTTGATGTAGTATTTTATACATCATATAAAATTCAAACTAAGTTGACCCAGGTTGACTAGTTTGAAAGTTACAACACACACTTCACAGCTAAGTTGGCCCTAGCCAACCTAGTTCAGGGTGTCATGTCCCCTTTTTAGTTGACATCTTGTTTTATGATGATTAGCCTATTATGCGACCTTCGTAGGCTGATTGGATGGATAGAGGGTCTTGATGGAGCTTGGCTTGGCTTTGACTAGCAGAATTGTTCCAATTGGCTTTCATTCAGGCTCTTTTGGACACGTTTGTTTGAGCTCCTATTATTTAGGGATTTTTGGCATGCAGTAGAGTACACCTATTTTGGTATGATCATGTGCAGAATCACTCCCTGGTTCACCAACTTTAGACAGTTCGAGGATCAAACATGTATTAAGGGAGATATTAATATTTGATTGATTTAATTGAATATTAATTATTTAGCATATTTTATTGGTGAAACCCTAATTCTTAATTATGAAACCCTAATTAGGGAAAGCACATCTTTTAGAGGATATAAGGGTTTCTTATTAGAGAGACGCTATTATGATTATGATTATTGAATATTGATATTGAAGAATTTTGCTAAGTTTTTTCTGAGAAGGAGCCAAGGGTTTCCAGTATTCCAATTGCATTGGAAAACGTCCACTCTTCAGTGTGTGTGATTTAGAGGTTGTGAGATATCAGCTAATCTATTGCCAATTTGAGGGATAGCTTCATACAAAAGTTGTCATAGAGATTTATAGGTATTTCTTTCATTAGGTTTTTGATTCAGAGATTACCCAAATCTAGATCTCTCGTATTAGCCCATATTTCTTCAGATTAGGGTCCAACATGTAGGCCGTGCTATACTATATTTTACCACTGTAAAAAATCCATATAGATCCATACCAGGCCGTACCAGCTAAATCATAGATTGAAGAAGGGTGTTATTAGCAGTTGCAAGCTACAGGGAAGTGCAGAGACCGACATCGACATCCCATATACCAACATCGACTGAATGAAGATGATGTCGGCAGAGTGGCCGATCGATGGAGATCGACATCGGTAGTATATCAACTGATGATAGTAATATACTGATGTCGATGACTATGTGTCGACATAGTAACCTGAATAGTCTAAATTTAGAGTTATTTTCTAGTTTGCTAGAAGAACCAGGTTTTTAAGACAATATTTTCATATTATTTTTATATGCATGATAGAGACTCAATTTTGTAATCGTCTAGAAGAACAATAAGATCATTGATTTGCTAGATAAGAGATTATTTTGCTATTCATTATTTATTTGAAATTAGTTTGCAAAAATTACAATTTGTTCTTTATTCATGTAAAAACATAAAAACATCAAAATACACAAAAGAGTTCAAAAAATATTCAATTTTAGAGTTCAAGGGAAATAGGAGATATTACAATGGTATCAGAGCAAGGTTCTTGCCATCCTAAGGGTTTAGCAATCTCATACAGCCACAAGAGTTGGGACCACATGGGTACAACACATGCAGTAGAGCCTTGCTTAAAGGTACCTAGGTGTTAGAGTAGCCAATCACCATGAGTGATAGGCATGAGGGTATCCCACCCAGGGGCCACAAACATAATGATGATCAAGACACTAGAGAATTCTTTCATGTGATGATTATAGGTCAGCAGCAGATGACGTAGGCACTTCAGGTACTTACTACTATGGTAGAGAGGATGAACCCACCTGCTAGATAGAATGGGGAACCAGGAGATAATAGGAGTGCTACGATTAATCAGAGACCATAGCTGACTCATTCTAGGACTGCTGATAGGCCTACACATCCTACATTTGTTTAGGGCAAACCAGAAGAAGCACCAATAGAGCAAGCGACAGGAGATTCCCTATTTGCAGATGCCCTCATGGCTGCAAATGATGAGTGGGACTTATTAGCTCCTCAGGTTCGGGAGAGGATGACCTTTTATCATTTTGTTAATCAGAGGAGGGAGCACTACAGATCAGTGAGATAGGATAGGAGGCTTAGAGGTCAACTTAGTGAGCTGAAGAAGGCTATTGGCAAGCTTTCTTTGACTACTTTTGATGGTAGCGGCAAGATGACAGCTCAAGCTTGGGTTCATAAGCTTGACACATTCTTGGCATTAAGGCCAATGATAGAGATAGAGGCCATCAAATATGCCACTTTGCACTTAGAGGGGGTAGCACATGATTGGTGGTACCATGGAATGGTAACACTTCAGCATAACCAAGTGACAGAGTACTAGGACTTTGTGGATAGGTTGGTTGAGTGGTTTGACAAGAAAGATCCTGAGGTTTAATTTCAAGATCTGGTGTAGTTGAAACAAATAAGCAACTTGGAATCCTTCATTGGTGATTTTTAGAGGTTGGCAGTCATGCTACGAAATTTTTTAGAGCGTAGATTGGTAGTTCTCTTCATCGAGGGTCTATCCAAACCATTGAGAGGTTGGATCAAAGCCTTTGATCCTCCTTCATTGCAGGAAGCTATGAAGAAGGCGTGTAGTATGGAGATGGCAACCCCATCCAGTAAATCTAACTCTGGAGGTACTTATTCATCCAGGGACAATAAGGGCTTCAATAGTAATAAAGAGAGACTGGATTTTAACATAGATAAATCAAGTGTTAAGAATGATTCGAAGGCAAATCCAACAGCACCACCTTTGGATCATGAGGCTCTTAATGATCAATGTAGGAAGAATCTTTGCTTCTACTACAAAGGTCCCTCTGATGCCAATCACGATTGTCCTTTGAGGCATAAGGGCAAGGCAAATCGTGTGATGTGGGCTTTTTATGAGGATTCAAAATCAGAGGATTTTGAATAGCAAGATAGTCCTGAGGAGTCAGAGCTAGAGGCTTCAGAGCCTAAGGTAGAGGCAGATTCAGAGCTTTACATATAGGAGGCACACTTATCCAGCATTCAGCCAGATGATTCATTCAGACTCTGTGGAGTTTTGGTAGGATAGAGGGTCATCACCCTTCTTGATACAAGAGCCACACATAATTTTATAGATGCTAGATTTATGGAGAAGCGTGGACTCAGTACCAAATATTTTGAGGGCATTAGAGTTAAGGTGTCTGACAGTCACACTCTTAGGTGTGAGCGGATGATTAGAGACCTCCCATTGTGCTTGAACAACTATGAGTTCAAAGCTGATTATTATGTGGTGAACATGGGGGGTATAGACTTAGTTTTGGGTATGAAGTGGCTTCATTCCCTTGAGGAAGTCACTCTTCGTCTCAAGGACATGGAGGTTCATTTTGATGTTGGTGGGAAGACACATATTCTTAAGGCAATACGGGGCAACAACATCAAAAATATGTTTTTTCATTGGATGGAGAGACTCATACCACACGATATGGGAGAGTGCGCTGACAAGTGCACATTGGCACCAACACAGGGGAGATATGTGGACGAGCTTTGTCTTGAGGTGAGTTCAGTTTAGGAGTTAACACATGTGGCAGGGACTTAGATTTCTTTTACAGGCAGGTCACATGTGGATGATGATATGAGTATGTCTAGCATTCACACTTCAAATTCAAAGATTGTCATGGGTACAGGAGACATGTGCGTGAAGTTAGTTGGTATTGTTTGCATTACTCAGGGGAGGAGTTTACTTGAGTTTCTAGTTGATTTCTATTCATGGATTGGATGTTGGGATCCTTATCTTGGTACTTGGGATGATGTGATGCCATTGGATGAGAGTTGTGATAGACATGGCATGGAGTTTGTGTTGGTTGATAGTGGTGTAGATCATGACTACATTTGGGATCCAGGTGGATTGATTGGTTTATCATTGAGTGATTGCTTGAGGGCAAGCAATTTCAGGAGGGGTGGATTGTCATGTCCCCTTTTTAGTTGACATCTTGTTTTATGATGACTAGCTTATTATGCGACCTTCGTAGGCTGATTGGATGGATAGAGGGTCTTGATGGAGCTTGGCTTGGCTTTGACTAGTAGAATTGTTCCAATTGGCTTTCATTTGGGCTCTTTCAGACATGTTTGTTTGAGCTCCTATTATTTAGGGATTTTTGGCATGTAAAGGAGTACACCTATTTTGGTATGATCATGTGCAAAATCACTCCCTGGTTCACCAGCTTCAGACGGTTTGAGGATCAGACATGTATTGAGGGAGATATTAATATTTGATTGATTTAATTGAATATTAATTATTTAGCATATTTTATTGGTGAAACCCTAATTCTTAATTATGAAACCCTAATTAGGGCAAGCACATCTTTTAGAGGATATAAGGGTTTCTTATTAGAGAGAGGCTATTATGATTATGATTATTGAATATTGATATTGAAGAATTTTGCTAAGTTTTTTCTAAGAAGAAGGAGCCAAGGGTTTCCAGTATTCTAATTGCATTGGAGAATGTCCACTCTTCAGTGTGTATGATTCAGAGGTTGTGAGATATCAACCAATCTATTTCCAGTATGAGGGATAGCTTCATACAAAAGTTGTCATAGAGATTTACATGCATTTCTTTCATTAGGTTTTTGATTTAGAGATTACCCAGATCTAGATCTCTCGTATTAGCCCATATTTCTTCAGATCAAGGTCTAACATATAGGTCATGCTATACTATATTTCACTACTATATGAAATTTTTACAGATCCATACCAGGCCATACCAGCTAAATCACATATTGAAGAAGGGCACCGTTAGCAGTTGTAGGCCATAGGGAAGTGCAGAGATCGACATTGGCATCCCATATACCGACATCGGCTAACTAAAGATGACATCGGTAGAGTGGCCAAATGATGAAGATCGATGTCGCCATTATATCAACCGATGATAGTAGTATAATCGATGTCAATGACTGTGTGTTGACACAACAACCCGAACAGTCCAGATTTAGAGTTATTTTCTAGTTTGCTAGAAGAACCAAGTTTTTAAGACAATATTTTCATATTATTTTTATATGCATGACAGAGACTCAATTTCATAATCATCTAGAAGAACAATAAGATCAGTGATTTTCTAGATAAGAGATTATTTTACTATTCATTATTTATTTGTAATTAGTTTGCAAAAATTGCAATTTGTTCTTTATTCATGAAAAAACACAAAAACATCAAAATACACAAAATAGTTCAAAAAATATTCAATTTCAGAGTTCAAGGGAAACATGGGATATTACAGTGGTATCAGAGCCAGGTTCTTGCCATCCTGAGGGTTTAGAAATCTCATGTAGCCACAAGAGTTGGGACCACACAGGTACAATACACGTAGTAGAGCCTTGATTGAAGGTACCCAAGTGTTAGAGCATCCAATCACCATGAGTGATAGGCATGAGGGTAACCCACCCAGGGGCCACAGACATAATGATGATCAAGACACTAGAGAATTCTTTCATGTGATGATTACAGGTCAACAACAGATGATGTAGGCACTTCAGGCACTTACTACTATGGTAGAGAGGATGAACCCACCGGCTAGACAGAATGGGGAACCAAGAGATAATAGGAGTGCTACAGTTAATTAGAGACCATAGCTAACTCATTCCAAGACTGTTGATAGGCCTACACATCCTACATTTGTTCAGGGCAAACTAGAAGAAGCACCAACAGAGGAGGCGGCAGGAGATTCCCTATTTGAAGATGCCCTCATGGCTGCAAATGATGAGTGGGAATTATTAGCTCCTCAGGTTTGGGAGAGGATGACCTTTGATCATTTTGTTAATTAGAGGAGGGAGCACTATAGATTAGTGAGATAGGACAGGAGGCCTAGAGGTCAACTTAGTGAGCTAAAGAAGGCTACTGACAAGCTTTCTTTGACTACTTTTGACGGTAGTGGCAAGATGACAGCTCAAGATTGGGTTCATAAGCTTGACACATTCTTGGCATTAAGGCCAATGATAGAGATAGAGGCCATCAAATACGCCACTTTGCACTTGGAGGGGGTAGCACATGATTGGTGGTACCATGGTATGGTAACACTTCAACATAACTAGGTGACAGAGTACCAGGACTTTGTGGATAGGTTGGTTGAGCGGTTAGACAAGAAAGATCTTGAGGTTTACTTTCGAGATCTGGCATAGTTGAAACAAACAAGAAACTTAGAGTCCTTCATTGGTGATTTTCAGAGTTTGGCAGTCATGGTGCCAAATATTTCAGAGCGTAGATTGGTAGTTCTCTTCATTAAGGGTCTATCCGAACCATTGAGAGGTTGGATCAAAGCCTTTGATCCTCCTTCATTGTAGGAAGCTATAAAGAAGGCACGTAGTATGGAGATGGCAGCCCCATCCAGTAAATCTAACTTCGGAGGTACTTCTTCATCCAGGGATAGTAAGGGCTTCAACAGTAATAGAGAGAGACCAGATTTTAACATAGATAAATCGGGTGTTAAGAATGATTCGAAGGCAAATCTAGTAGCACCACCTTTGGATCATGAGGCTCTTAATGATCTATGCAAGAAGAAGCTTTGATTCTACTTCAAAGGTCCCCATGATGCCAATCACGATTGTCCTTTGAGGCCTAAGGGCAAGGCAAATCGTGTGATGTGGGCTTTTTATGAGGATTCAAAATCAGAGGATTTTGAATAGTAGGATAGTTCTGAGGAGTCAAAGGCAAAGGCTTCAAAGCCTAAGGTAGAGGTAGATTCAGAGCTTCACATATAGGAGGGACACCTATCCAACATTCAGTTAGATGATTCATTCAGACTTCGTGGAGTTTTGGCAGGACAGAGGGTCATCACCCTTATTGATACAAGAGCCACACATAATTTTATAGATGCTAGATTTGTGGAGAAGCATGGACTCAATACCAAAGATTTTGAGGGCATTAGAGTTAAGGTGGCTGATGGTCACACTCTTAGGTGTGAGTAGATGATTAGAGACCTCCCATTGCGCTTGAAAAACTATGAGTTCAAAGCTGATTATTATGTGGTGAACATGGGGGATATAGACTTAGTTTTGGGTATGAAGTGGCTTCATTCCCTTGAGGAAGTCACTCTTTATCTCAAGGACATGGAGGTTCATTTTGATGTTGGTGAGAAGACACATATTATTAAGGCAATATGGGGCAGCAACATCAAATATATGTTTTTTCATCAGATGGAGAGACTCATACCACACGATATGGGAGAGTGTGCTGCCGAGTGCACATTGGCACCAACATAGGGGAGATATGTAGACGAGCTTTGTCTTGAGGTGAGTTCAGTTCAAGAGTTAGCATGTGTGGCAAGGACTCAGCTTTCTTTTATAGGCAGGTCACATGTGGATGATGATATGAGTATGTCTAGCATTCACACTCCAGATTCAGAGATTGTCCTGGGTACAGGAGACAAGTGCATGAAGTTAGTTGGTATTGTTTGCATTACTCAGGGGAGGAGTTTACTTGAGTTGCCAGTTGATTTCTATTCATGGATTGGATGTTGGGATCCTTATCTTGGTACTTGGGATGATGTGATGCCATTGGATGAGAGTTGTGATAGACATGGCATGGAGTTTGTGTTGATTGACAGTGGTGTAGATCATGACTACATTTGGGATCTAGGTGGATTGATTGGTTTATCATTCAGCGATTGCTTGAGGGCACACAATTTTAGGAGGGGAGGATTGTCATGTCCCCTTTTTAGTTGACATCTTGTTTTATTATGATTAGCGTATTATATGACCTTCGTAGGCTGATTAGATGGATAGAGGGTCTTGATGGAGCTTGGCTTGGCTTCAACTAGCAAAATTGTTCTAATTGGCTTTCATTCAGGCTCTTTCAGACATGTTTGTTTGAGCTCCTATTATTTAGGGATTTTTGGCATGTAGCAGAGTACACCTATTTTGGTATGATCATGTGCAGAATCACTCCTTGGTTCACCAACTTTAGACGGTTCGAGGATCAAACATGTATTGAGGGAGATATTAATATTTGATTGATTTAATTGAATATTAATTATTTAACATATTTTATTGGTGAAACCCTAATTCTTAATTATGAAACCCTAATTAGGGCAAGCACATGTTTTAGAGGATATAAGGGTTTCTTATTAGAGAGAGGCTATTATGATTATTAAATATTGATATTGAAGAATTTTGCTAAGTTTTTTTTGAGAAGAACGAGCCAAGGGTTTCCAGTATTCTAGTTGCATTGGAGAGCGTCCACTCTTCAGTGTGTGTGATTTAGAGGTTGTGAGATATCAGCCAATCTATTACCAGTTTGAGGGATAGCTTCATACAAAAGTTGTCACAGAGATTTACATGTATTTATTTCATTAGGTTTTTGATTCAGAGATTACCCAGATCTAGATCTCTCGTATTAGCCCATATTTCTTTAGATCTGTTAGGGTGTGGAGCTAAAAGCTTCACCTTAATGCAAACTGGGAGGTTTCTAAGCATGACAGTCACCAGCATCGATAGGCCACAACCAACATCAGTCAGGGGACAGTGCAGAAGGAAACCGACATCAGTAGGGATCGGCCGGCGTCGGTCACCTCCAGTCAGGCAAAGACTGACGTCGGTCGCCTGTGGCGGTCAGAACTGCTGTTGACATATAGTCAGTTAAGTGAATGAAGAGTTTGCATGATAAAGACCAGTTTGAGTCTTTGAGCCGCTTATCTAAATTAGTGTATGCATGAGATCTATATAATAGACTCATGTGCTGTATTGTTAAGTGAAGAACTATGTAGAACTCAAGTGTGGAACTTGGAGAGTTCTTCCCATGGTGGAATCAAGTAGGATTCCTCATGTATGTAAGATCAGGTTTGATATGCAGGGTGTTGCAAGATCATGGTAGAGATCTACATGTGATAAGTAAGATCAGGTTGGTCTACAGGGATGTGTGTATGCGAGGGTCAAATGGAGATTGGTGGGGGAGCAAGATCCAAGGTGATAGTAATACATCAAGGATCAGGATCATGGTTAGATCTACTTAGAGTACCGGTTCATACTCAATTGTACTAGATGTACAATGAGGTGAACAACAGCTTGTGTTAGCTATGTGTTGTGACCTATTGAGAGAAGATTACTCAGGTGGGAAGATTACTGGGAGCCCTTGAGGAGGAAGCCTCACAGAGGTGGAAGAAGAGTGTGATCTCTTTATTGTAATTTCCTTTGTAATGAGTTGAATACAATTGTGTGTTGCCTCTCATATTCTGTGTGTTTTTTCATTGATAGTTATTTGTTCTTCTGGTTATTTCTGCAATCTTAAGTTGCTTATACAATGGTAATCATGTGTGCTCTTAAATCTGACAAGTTGTGTCAGAGCTTTGGGGAACTTAGGTCCTATCAAATGGTATCAGAGCGAGGTTGGATGTTCTCAGAGTGAGTTTGACTAACAGATGGCCCATATCTGGTTAGTGGTTTGTTGATTACAGGTTACTCACAGGGGTTTCTGATTGAGTGGGAGTATAGCAATGGCAGAAGAAGGTAAGCTAAGAATGAAGAAATTTAGGCACAGGATTAACACCACAAGGAGTGTGGTGGGTTGTCTTCAAGATTGAGCTTGAAGAGGAATATAGGCCAGGATGCAGATTAGACAAAGTACTAGTATGGGTACAAGTGTAACTGTTTATCTCCAAGTGGGAGATTGTTAGGGTGTGGAGCTAAAAGCTTCACCTTAATGCAAATTGGGAGGTTTTTGAGTATGACAGTCGCTGGCATTAGCAGGCCACAATTGATGTCAGTCAGGGGACAATGCAGAAGGAAATCGACATCGACAGGGATCAGCCGACGTCGGTCACCTCCAGTCAGGCAGGGACTGATGTCAGTCGCCTATGGCAGTCAGAACTGCTGTTGACGAACAATCAGTTAGGTGAACAGAGAGTTTACATGATAAAGACTAGTTTGAGTCATTGAGCCACTTGTCTAAATTAGTGTATGCATGAGATCTATATAATAGACTCATGGGCTGTATTGTTAAGTGAAGAACTATGTAGAACTCAAGTGTGAAACTTGGAGAGTTCTTCCCATGGTGGAATCAAGTAGGATTCCTCATGTATGTAAGATCAAGTTTGATATGCAGGTTGTTGCAAGATCATGGTGGAGATCTACATGTGATAAGTAAGATCAGGTTGGTCTGTAGGGATGTGTGTATGCGAGGGTCAAATGAAGATCGACGGGGGAGCAAGATCCAAGGTGATAGTAATACATCAAGGAGCAGGATCATGGTTAGATCTACTTGGAGTACCAGTTCGTACTCGATTGTATAAGACATACAATGAGGTGAACAACAACTTGTGTTAGCTGTGTGTTGTGACTTATTGAGAGAAGATTACTCAGGTGGGAAGATTACTAGGAGCCCTTGAGGAGGAAGCCTCACAAAGGTGGAAGAAGAGTGTGATCTCTTTATTGTAATTTCTTTTGTAATGAGTTGAATACAATTGTGTGTTGCCTCTCATATTCTGTGTGTTTTCTCATTGATAGTTATTTGTTCTTCTGGTTATTTCCACAATCTTAAGTTGCTTATACAATGGTAATCATGTGTGCTCTTAAATATGACAAGTTGTGTCAGAGCTTTGGGGAACTTAGGTCCTATCAAGATCAGGGTCTAACATATAGGCCATGCTATACTATATTTTGCCACTATATGAAATCTGTACAGATTCATACCAAGCCCTACCAGCCAAATAACAGATTGAAGAAGGGTGCCGTTAGAAGTTGCAGGCTGTAGGGAAGTGCAGAGACCAACATTGACATCCCATATATCGACATCGGCCGACTGAAGATGATGTCAACAGAGTGGCCGACCGACGGAGATCAACGTCGGTAGTATATCGATTGAAAATGGTAGTATAACTGACATCAGCAACTGTGTGTCAACACAGCAACCCGAACAGTCCAGATTTAGAGTTATTTTCTAGTTTGATAGAAGAACCAGGTTTTTAAGACAATATTTTCATATTATTTTTATATGCATGACAGTGACTCAATTTTGTAATCATCTAGAAGAACAATAAGATCATTGATTTTCTAAATAAGAGATTATTTTGCTATTCATTATTTATTTGAAATTAGTTTGCAAAAATCACAATTTGTTCTTTATTCATGCAAAAACACAAAAACATCAAAATACACAAAACAGTTCAAAAAATATTTAGTTTTAGAGTTCAAGGGAAACAAGAGATATTATAGTGGTATCAGAGCCAGGTTCCTGCCATCCTGAGGGTTTAGTAATCTCTTGCAGCCACAAGAGTTGGGACCACACATGTATAACACACACAATAGAGCCTTACTTGAAGGTACCCAGGTGTTAGAGCAGCCAATCACCATGAGTGATAGGCATGAGGGTGGCCCACCCAGGGGCCACAGACATAATGATGATCAGGACACCAGAGAATTCTTTCATGTGATGATTACAGGTCAGCAGCAGATGACACAGGCACTTTAGGCACTTACTACTATGGTAAATAAGATGAACCCACTTGCTAGACAAAATGGGGAACCAAGAGATAATAAGAGTGCTATGGTTAATCAGAGACCATAGCTGACTCATTCCAAGACTGCTAATAGGCCTACATGTCTTACATTTGTTTAGGGTGAACTAGAAGAAGCACCAACAGAGGAGGTGATAGGAGATTCCCTATTTGCAGATGCCCTCATGGATGCAAATGATGAGTGGGACATATTAGCTCCTCAGGTTTGGGAGAGGATGACCTTTGATCATTTTGTTAATCAGAGGAGGGAGCACTATAGATCAGTGAGATAGGACAGGAGGCCTAGAGGTCAACTTAGTGAGCTGAAGAAGGCTACTGGCAAGCTTTCTTTGACTACTTTTGATGGTAATAGCAAGATGACAGCTCAATCTTGGGTTCATAAGCTTGACACATTCTTGGCATTAAGGCCAATGACAGAGATAGAGGCCATAATATATGCCACTTTGCACTTGGAGGGGGTAACACATGATTGGTGGTACCATGGTATGGTAACACTTCAGCATAACTAGGTGACAGAGTGCCAGGACTTTGTGGATAGGTTGGTTGAGCGGTTCGATAAGAAAGATCTCAAGGTTTACTTTCGAGATCTGGCATAGTTGAAACAAAAAAGCAACTTGAAGTCCTTCATTGGTGATTTTCAGAGGTTGGTAGTCATGGTGCCTAATATTTCAGAGCGTAGATTGGTAGTTCTCTTCATCGAGGGTCTATCCGAACCATTGAGAGGTTGGATCAAAGCCTTTGATCCTCCTTCATTGCAGGAAGCTATGAAGAAGGCACGTAGTATGGAGATGGCAGCCCCATCTAGTAAATCTAACTCAGGAGGTACTTCTTCATCCAGGGACAATAAAGACTTCAACAGTAATAGAGAGAGACCAAATTTTAACATAGATAAATCGAGTGTTAAGAATGATTCGAAGGCAAATCCAATAGCACCACCTTTGGATTGTGAGGCTCTTAACAATCTACACAAGAAGAAGCTTTGCTTCTACTGCAAAGGTCCCTATGATGCCAATCACAATTGTCCTTTGAGGCGTAAGGGCAAGGGAAATCATGTGATGTGGGCTTTTTATGAGGATTCAGAATCAGAGGATTCTCAACAACAAGATAGTTCTAAGGAATCAGAGGTAGAGGCTTCAAAGCCTAAGGCAGAGGCAGATTCAGAGCTTCACATATAAGAGGCATGCCTATCCAGGATTCAATCGGATGATTCATTCAGACTCTATGGAGTTTTGGTAGGACAGAGGGTCATCACCCTTCTTGATACAGGAGCCACACATAATTTTATAGATGCTAGATTTGTGGAGAAGCATGGACTCAATACCAAAGATTTTAAGGGCATTAGAGTTAAGGTGGCTGACAATCACACTCTTAGGTGTGAGCAAATGATTAGAGACCTCCCATTGCGCTTGAAAAACTATGAGTTTAAAGCTGATTATTATGTGGTGAACATGGGGGATATAGACTTAGTTTTGGGTATGAAGTGGCTTCATTCCCTTGAGGAAGTCACTCTTTGTCTCAAGGACATGGAGGTTCATTTTGATGTTGGTGGGAAGACACATATTCTTAAGGCAATACGGGGCAACAACATCAAAAATGTGTTTTTTCATCCAATGGAGAGAGTCATACCACACAATATGTGAGAGTATGCTGTCGAGTACACATTGGCACCAATAGAGGGGAGATATGTGGACAAGCTTTCTCTTAAGGTGAGTTCAGTTTAGGAGTTAGCACATGTGGCAGGGACTCAGCTTTCTTTTAAAGGTGGGTCACATGTGGATGATGATATGAGTATGTCTAGCATTCACACTCTAGATTCAGAGATTGTTGTGGGTACAAGAGACAAGTGTGTGAAGTCAGTTGGTATTGTTTGCATTACTTAGGGGAGGAGTTTACTTGAGTTGCCAATTGATTTCTATTCATGGATTGGATGTTGGGATCCTTATCTTGGTACTTGGGATGATGTGATGCCATTGGATGAGAGTTGTGATAGACATGGCATGGAGTTTGCGTTGATTGACAATGGTGTAGATCATGACTACATTTGGAATCCAGGTGGATTGTTTGGTTTATCATTCAGTGATTGCTTGAGGGTAAGCAATTTCAAGAGGGGCGGATTTTCATGTCCCCTTTTTAGTTGACATCTTATTTTATTATGATTAGCCTATTATGCGACCTTCGTAGGCTGATTGGATGGATAGAGGGCCTTGATGGAGCTTGGCTTGGCTTTGACTAGCAGAATTGTTCCAATTGGCTTTCATTCAGGCTCTTTCAGACACATTTGTTTGAGCTCCTATTATTTAGGGATTTTTGGCATGTAGCAGAGTACACCTATTTTGGTATGATCATGTGCAAAATCACTCCCTGGTTCACCAGCTTCAGACGGTTTGAGGATCAGACATGTATTGAGGGAGATATTAATATTTGATTGATTTAATTGAATATTAATTATTTAGCATATTTTATTGGTGAAACCCTAATTATTAATTATGAAACCCTAATTAGGGCAAGCACATCTTTTAGAGGATATAAGGGTTTCTTATTGGAGAGAGGCTATTATGATTATGATTATTGAATATTGATATTGAAGAATTTTGCTAAGTTTTTCCTGAGAAGGAGCCAAGGGTTTCCAGTATTCCAATTGCATTGGAGAACGTTCACTCTTCAGTGTGTGCAATTTAGAGGTTGTGAGATATCAGCCAATCTATTACTAGTTTGAGGGATAGCTTCATACAGAAGTTGTTACAGAGATTTATAGGTGTTTCTTTCATTAAGTTTTTGATTCAAAGATTACCCAGATCTAAATCTCCCGTATTAGACCATATTTCTTCAGATCATGGTCTAGCATATAGGCCATGCTATACTGTATTTCATTGCTGTATGAAATCTATACAAATTCATACCAGGCTGTACCAGCTGAATCATAGATTGAAGAAGGGTGCCATTAGCAGTTGTAGGCCACAGGGATGTGCAGAGACCGACATCAACATCCCATATACCGACATCAATCGACTGAAGATGACGTCAGTAGAGTGGCTGACTAACAGAGATTGACGTTGGTAGTATATCGACTGATGATGGTAGTATAACCGACGTCCGTGACTGTGTGTTGACATAGTAAGCCAAACAGTCCAGATTTAGAGTTATTTTCCAGTTTGCTAGAAGAACCAAGTTTTTAAGACAATATTTTCATATTATTTTTATATGCATGACAGAGACTCAATTTTGTAATCATTTAGAAGAACAATAAGATCATTGATTTTCCAAATAAGAGGTTATTTTTCTATTCATTATTTATTTGTAATTAGTTTGCAAAAATTGCAATTTGTTCTTTATTCATGCAAAAACACAAAAACATCAAAATACACAAAACAGTTCAAAAAATATTTAGTTTCAGAGTTCAAGGGAAACAGGGGATATTACAGTGGTATCAGAGCCAGGTTCCTGCCATCTTGAGGGTTTAGCAATCTCATGCAGCCACAAGAGTTGGGACCACACATGTACAACACACACAGTAGAGCCTTGCTTGAAGGTACCCAGGTGTTAGAGCAGCCAATCACCATGAGTGACAAGCATGAGGGTAGCCTACCCAGGGGCCACAGACATAATGATGATTAGGACACCAGAGAATTCTTTCGTGTGATGATTATAGGTCAACAGCAGATGATGCAGGCACTTCAGGTACTTACTACTATGGTAGAGAGGATGAACCCACCTGCTATATATAATGGGGAACCAAGAGATAATAGGAGTGCTATAGTTAATTAGAGACCACAGTTGACTCATTCTAGGACTGCTGATAGGCCTACACATCCTACATTTGTTTAGGGCAAACTAGAAGAATCACTAGTAGAGGAGGCGGCAAGAGATTCCCTATTTGCAGATGCCCTCATGGTTGCAAATGATGACTCAGAATTATTAGCTCCTCAGGTTCGGGAGAGAATGACCTTTGATCATTTTGTTAATAAGAGGAGGGAGCACTATAGATTAGTGAGACAGGAGAGGATGCCTAGAGGTCAACTTAGTGAGCTGAAGAAGGCTACTGGCAAGCTTTCTTTGACTACTTTTGATGGTAGCAGCAAGATGACAGCTCAAGCTTGGGTTCATAAGCTTAACACATTCTTGGCATTAAGGCCAATGATAGAGATAGAGGCCATCAAATACGCCACTTTACACTTGGAGGGGGTAGCACATGATTGGTGGTACCATGGTATGGTAACACTTCAGCGTAATCGGGTGACAGAATACCAGGACTTTGTGGATAGGTTGGTTGAGCGGTTCAACAAGAAAGATCTTGAGGTTTACTTTTGAGATCTGGTGCAATTGAAACAAACAAGCAATTTGGAGTCCATTGGTGATTTTCAAAGGTTGGCAGTCATGGTGCCAAATATTTCAGAGCGTAGATTGGTAGTTCTCTTCATCGAGGGTCTATCCAAACCATTGAGAGGTTTGATCAAAGCCTTTGATCCTCCTTCATTGCAGGAAGCTATGAAGAAGGCACATAGTATGGAGATGGCAGCCCCATCTAGTAAATCTAACTCTGGAGGTACTTCTTCATCCAGGGACAATAAGGGCTTCAACAGTAATAGAGAGATATCGGATTTTAACATAGATAAATTGGGTGTTAAGAATGATTCGAAGGCAAATCCAATAGCACCACATTTAAATCATGAGGCTCCTAAGGATCTACGTAGGAAGAAGCTTTGCTTCTAATGCAAAGGTCCCTATGATGCCAATCATGATTGTCCTTTGAGGCCTAAGGGCAAAGCAAATCATGTGATGTGGGCTTTTTATGAGGATTCAATATCAGAGGATTTTGAACAACAAGATAGTTCTGAGGAGTCAGAGGCAGAGGCTTCAGAGCCTAAGGCAAAGGTAGATTCAGAGCTTCACATACAGGAGGCATGCCTATACAACATTTAGTCAAATGATTCATTCAGACTCCATGGAGTTTTGGCAGGATAGAGGGTCATCACCCTTCTTGATACAGGAGCCACACATAATTTTATAGATGCTAGATTTGTGGAGAAGCGTGGACTCAACACCAAAGATTTCAAGGGCATTAGAGTTGAGGTGTCCGACGGTCACACTCTTAGGTGTGAGCGGATGATTAGAGACCTCCCATTGTGCTTGAACAACTATGAGTTCAAAGCTGATTATTATGTGGTGAACATGGGGGATATAGACTTAGTTTTGGGTATGAAGTGGCTTCATTACCTTGAGGAAGTCACTCTTTGTCTCAAGGACATAGAGGTTCATTTTGATGTTGGTGGGAAGACACAATTCTTAAGGGAATACAGGGCAGCAACATCAAAAATATGTTTTTTCATCGGATGGAGAGACTCATACCACATGATATGGGAGAGTGTGTTGTCGAGTGCACATTGGCACCAACACAGGGGAGATATGTGGATGAGCTTTGTCTTGAGGCGAGTTCAATTTAAGAGTTAGCACATGTGGCAGGGACTCGACTTTCTTTTATAGGTGGGTCACATGTGGATGATGATATGAGTATGTCTAGCATTCACACTCTAGATTCAGAGATTGTCATGGGTACAGGAGACAGGTGCATGAAGTTAGTTGGTATTGTTTGCATTACTCAGTGGAGGAGTTTACTTGAGTTGCCAATTGATTTCTGTTGATGGATTAGATGTTGGGATCCTTATCTTGGTACTTGGGATGATGTGATGCCATTGGATGAGAGTTGTGATAGACATGGCATGGAGTTTGCGTTGATTGATAGGGGTGTAGATCATGACTACATTTGGGATCTAGGTGGATTGATTGGTTTATCATTCAACGATTGCTTGAGGGCAAGCAATTTTAGGAGGGGCGGATTGTCATGTCCCCCTTTTAGTTGACATCTTGTTTTATGATGATTATGCTATTATGCAACCTTCGTAGGCTGATTGGATGGATAGAGGGTCTTGATGGAGCTTGGCTTGGCTTTGACTAGCAGAATTGTTCCAATTAGCTTTCATTTGGGCTCTTTTGGACACATTTATTTGAGCTCCTATTATTTAAGGATTTTTGGCACATAATGGAGTACACCTATTTTGGTATGATCATGTGCAGAATCACTCCCTGGTTTACCAGCTTCAGACGGTTTGAGGATCGGACATGTATTGAGGGAGATATTAATATTTGATTGATTTAATTGAATATTAATTATTTAGCATGTTTTATTGGTGAAACCCTAATTCTTAATTATGAAACCCTAATTAGGGCAAGCACATCTTTTAGAGGATATAAGGGTTTCTTATTGGAGAGAGGCTATTATGATTATGATTATTGAATATTGATATTGAAGAATTTTGCTAAGTTTTTTCTGAGAAGAAGGAGCCAAGGGTTTCTAGTATTCCAGTTGCATTGGAGAACGTCCACTCTTCAGTGTGTGCGATTCATAGGTTGTGAGATATCAGCTAATCTATTGCCAGTTTGAGGGATAACTTCATACAAAAGTTGTCACAGAGATTTACAGGTATTTATTTCGTTAGGTTTTTGATTCAGAGATTACCCAGATCTAGATCTCTCGTATTAGCCCATATTTCTTCAGATCAGGGTCCAGCATATAGGCCATGCTATACTATATTTCATCATTGTATGAAATCTTTACAGATCCATACCAAGCCATACCAACCAAATCATAGATTGAAGAAGGGCACCATTAGCAGTTGCAAGCTGTAGGGAAGTGCAGAGACCGACATCGGCATCCCATATACCGATATCGACTGACTAAAGATGATGTCGACAGAGTGGCCTACAGATGGAGATCGACGTCGACAGTATATCGTCCAACGATGATAGTATAACTGACATTAGTGACTATGTTTCGACACAACAACTTGAATAGTCTAGATTTAGAGTTATTTTGCAGTTTACTAGAAGAACCAGGTTTTTAAGACAATATTTTCATATTATTTTTATATGCATGACAGAGACTCAATTTTGTAATCGTCTAGAAGAACAATAAGATCATTGATTTTCTAGATAAGAGATTATTTTGCTATTCATTATTTATTTGAAATTAGTTTTCAAAAATTGCAATTTGTTCTTTATTCATGCAAAAACACAAAAACATCAAAATATACAAAACAGTTCAAAAAATATTCAGTTTCAGAGTTCAAGGGAAACAGGGGATATTACACAGGGTTAAACAATAAATTTTAGAATACATTAAGGATGGTTAATATTTTTGACTAAAATTATGGAAGCGGTTAGGATCATCCATCACTATAAATGCAAGTCTAATTTCAATCCAATAGAGAGGAACATTAATTTTCACATCATTATTGCTTGCAATTCTACTCAAGTCTATATTTAGAGAAACCATTGCTTAGATTATACATTGTAGGGGAAAAAATGTCTTGTGGAGTCTTGGATGCAATACAAGGAGTCATTTTAACCTAGAGATTGATTCAGTGATTATGACATATAAAGCCATAATAATCTCTTTCAAAACACCATTAGCCAAGGGGAATATTATGGCTCAATAAGTTTATCCAAGGTAAGTATCTATAACCTTTGTTATTTTATTTGATAAATAGACATTGCATAATTAGTAGATTGAATGAATGTATAAATCCTTATGTGAATCTCCTCTACACTTATACGTAGTGTGGCTATAAGGTTTTTCAAACTTTCCATTTTCCACTTTAGGTAATGTAGGCCCCCATTTTCCTACTATGGTTCCTTACCCCTTTTTAGTTTAATAATCCCCCTTTATTTGTATTTCTATCTTGTAAATTATTTGAGGTCTAGATTGCACCCTAAATGGGTAGATGATTGTTCAGGTTCTCTACCTAAATTTAGCTCAATATGGGCCTGACCCCAAGATATGGGTATCCTATAGTGGGGTCAGAAATCTAGGATTTTTAATGAGGCTAACTCCTTTGATGCATCATTTTAGCTCATTTCTACTACTAAAAACTACTAATGACTAGGAAAAAGGGAGAGAGAGTAACATGAAAGGGAAACCTAAGATAGAAATGGTGATGCACCTAAATGATGGTTGATCCACTCTATTTGAAATCTTATAACACTAATGAAACAAGTAAAAGACTAGATCTATGACTCCAAATATCTATCATACATCAATATTTGATGTAGAGGTTTACTAAATGATTAGAAGCGAGGGAAGTGATGGAGAGGTCTAATCAAAAACACTAACCAGTCAAAGTATCCACATGCAAGCCTCAGTCAAAAGATATTTAAACACTAAACATGACCTCCATAACAAGATCAACTAGTAACTAGGTGAGATCAAGACTTGACAAGGGAGAGATTTCTACCAAATATGCAAATCAAACTAACATGTACACACTATACCCAAATAATGAAATCAGAAAGTATTATTGTATTAATCTCAATAAGTTACAAGCTCAATCTTGGTAGAGTTTAGTCATGCCCAAGAGAGGGATTAGAGGGATCCATTTTTTGGCTCCAAAGCCTCTCTATATAGCATAAAGGTAGAAAGAGATGTTAGGTTGTGGAGCTAAAAGCTTCACCAGGATGCAAACAGGAGAAGTTATGGAGGTTGTAGAAGAGTTGCGGAGTGTCACAGACACTGGCATCGGTTAGGACAACCGACGATGGCAGGAGGGAGACAGGAAGGCAACCGACGTCGGTCATGGATCAGCCGGCGTCGGCACCCCCAGGCAGTCAGGGACCGGCGTCGGTCACCTATGGTTCGAGCTGCGAGTATAATATGGGCAGTTGGTTGATGAACCAAGTGTTTGCATGTTTAGAGCTATTCTTAGACTGAGAGCTGTAGATTTAATTATTGTACTATTATCTAATTATTATTTGGATGAGATCTATATATGGACTCATGATTGTATTGTAAAAGTGTGCTAGAAAGCCATAGAGCTTTTAGAGAGAGCTAGTGTAGCTCCTCCTAGTTTCAAGGGGTGCTGAGTGTGTATGATCAGGGAGAGTCGCAAGGTCTGCAAGGTCAAGGAGCTGATCCACCGGGGTACTGGTTGAAGAATCATAAGGACTTGGTGAGGCAAGGACAAGGGTTCTTCAGGGGTGTAGAGACATCTACATGGTGAGTAAGGTCTAGTGATTTGCAGGTAGCAGTAGAGAGCAGGAGATCTACTTGGAGTGTGGTTGTGTACTTGGTAAACTGGCAGCGTGTTACTGACTGGTTAGAGAGGTGAACATCAATTCTATATTGGAGTTGATTGTTGTGACCGAGAGAGAGAGGGAAGAAGGTCTTGAGGTGTGGCGAACCTTTGAGGTGGAGGAAGAAGTGGCATCTTCCTTATTGTATATTCTTTTGAGTGATTATTAATACAATTGTGTATTATCTCTCATATTCCTGTATTGTTTCATATTTCTAGTTACTTATTGATTCTGGTATAATTCCGTGTTTAGTTGCTAATAAAAGAAGTAATCACATGTGTTCTAATTGGTAGAGCAAGATCCTGACTCAGTAGGGATCAGAGCATGTTTATTGTTCGTGGTTTCCCTGACACGTGGTATCAGAGCTTTTGGTTGGGTTGACTAACAGGTGGTTTCAGATCTGGTAGTGTTGTTGATTACAGGTTACTCACAGGGGTTTCTGATTGAGTGGGAGTATAGCAATGGCAGAAGGAAGTAAGCTACGAATGGAGAAACTGAATAACACGAATGGTCTGATTGATGGAAAGAAAGAATAGGTAAATAAAGATTGTTGGTTGGTTGCAGATCAACAGGGAGGAGCAGATGTTGCAGGTGGTGTTGCACAGGATGTTCTAGATAAAGTTGAATCTTGGATAATAGGTTATGTTGCCTCTTTCCATGCAGCCCCAAGGAGAGGAGCTGGTGAGCCTTGCCAAAGAATTGGCAAAGGGAAAGTGAAGCTGAAATTGCAGATGGATGACACACAGTGGTTGAAGGAAGTCATGCAGGTACCGGTCTTGGAGATGAGTCTAATTTCTTCAAAAAATTTGGGTGATGGGAGATATACTATAACTCTCACAGCGGATACACTTGAATTAGATGGTGGTAAGAAAGTAGGTATCCTTTATCTATCTACTTATATTACTGATTCACCTTCTGTTACAGAGATGTGGCTTTGTAGGCTTGGTTACATATGTAGAAGGAGAATGCAGGTTCTGAAGCAAAAGATAGATGTTTTTGACAAGCTAAAGAACTGGAAAGCCTTGGTGTTCATGGAGGAGATGACAGATAGAGATCAGGTGAGGGAACTAAATTATTCTGAGCAGAGCAGGGTTGATTTGATTAGGATTTTGATCCATGGAGAGCTCGTGGGTAAAAAGTTATCACTCACAGACGAACATAGGTATCGGCGTCGGTCAGACAGTAACCAACGTTGACGGAATAAAGACTAACGTCGGTCATGAAAGAACTGATGTTGGTAGGAAGGGACACCGGCGTCGGCCAGGGAAATGATGTTGACAGTTAGGGTCAGTGCAGGGAACCGACATCGGTCAGAAGCAGACTGAGAGATGGCCGAGATCGGTCACTGGAACAGATATTGGGTGGACAGCAAGTCTCAAACGCTCATGTGGAGGTCAAAAAGGGTAAGTGAACCTCATATTCATTGTTCACCTTCTTTATATTGCTTATTGATGGTCAAGAACCAGGAAGATGCGAAGAGGAAATGCAGGTAGAATCTAGATACAGTGGGAGCTTGGCATGGATGAGGAATGAGTCCTTGGAGAAGAAACAAATAGGGATTTGTTGGTAGAGTTGTCAGCTAAAAGTAAGCACTAAGAGACGGAATGGATTCCCAAGTTAAAGAAGAGAGTGGATGTATACGTGAGACAAAAGGCCAAGGCATATGGTCTTGAAGAAGCTGCAGGACAGTGGTACAAGTTTTGACAGGTGGATGACTAAGCATGGCTTCAGTCAATGTCAGTGTAACTATTGTGGTTTTGTTCTTACCAGGTGGATGATGAGTCACGACATTATCTAGTTACTGTATGTGGATGGTTTGCTAGCAGGTTTTGTATATATAGGGATTTTTTGAGCTTAAAGGTAAGGTTAGTTCAGAGACGTGTCATGGAGAATTTGGAGCAGCAAAATTCTTTGGCATAAGAGACATGGAGATTTTATCTCTAGTGGGAGCTAATGTGAAGACAGTGTTGGCAAGGTTCATTACGCAGGATGTAGAATTAGAAAGCACACGAAGCGCTGGACAGTTCAAGCTTAGCTTGAAACAGGGTTTGAAATCACATGAGGTCTATTGTAGGCCTGAGTTTTCCCAATCAGTGGGGGTTGTCAGAAAGTATGGAGCCAATTCAGAGAAGGAGTACTGGAGGGCAGTTCAGTGGGACTAGCAGCAGGGATTCTTGTTATGCAGGGTCAAGTTCTTCACTACATGGATGTGTAGGTTCAGATGTGGCAGGTTACTTGAATGACAAGTATAACATCATAGGTTGTGTGGTGGTTGGTCTTCAAGATGGAGCTTGAAGAGGGATACAAGCTAGGAAACAGATTAGATGGGCTACATATACAGGTACAAGTGTAGCTGTTTATCTCCAAGTGGGAGATTGTTAGGTTGTGGAGCTAAAATCTTCACTAAGATGCAAACAGGAGAAGTTATGGAGGTTGCAGAAGAGTTGCGAAGTGTCACAGACACCGACATCAGTCAGGACAACTGACGATGGTAGGAGGGAGACAGGAAGGCAATTGACATCGGTCATGGATCGGCCGGTGTCGGCACCCCCAGGCAGTCAGGGACCAGCGTCGGTCACCTGTGGTTCGAGCTGTGAGTATATTACGGGCAGTTGGTTGATGAACCAAGTGTTTGCATGTTTAGAGCTATTCTTAGACCGAGAGCTATGGATTTAATTATTGTACTATTGTCTAATTATTGTTTGGATGAGATCTATATATGGACTCATGATTGTATTGTAAAAGTGTGCTAGAAAGCCATAGAGCTTTTAGAGAGAGCTAGTGTAGCTCCTCCTAGTTCCAAGGGGTGCTGAGTGTGTATGATCAGGGAGAGTTGCAAGGTATGCAAGGTCAAGGAGCTGATCCACCGAGGTACTGGTTGAAGAATCATAAGGACTTGGTGAGGCAAGGACAAGGGTTCTTTAGGGGTGTAGAGACATCTACATGGTGAGTAAGGTATAGTGATTTTTAGGTAGCAACAGAGAGCAGGAGATCTACTTGGAGTGCGGTTGTGTACTTGGTGAACTGGCAGCGTGTTACTGACTGGTTGGAGAGGTGAACATCAATTCTATATTGGAGTTGATTGTTGTGACCGAGAGAGAGAGGGAAGAAGGTCTTGAGGTGTGGCGAACCTTTGAGGTGGAGGAAGAAGTGGCATCTTCCTTATTGTATATTCTTCTGAGTGATTATTAATACAATTGTGTATTGTCTCTCATATTCTTGTGTTGTTTCATATTTCTAGTTACTTATTGATTCTGGTATAATTCCGTGTTTAGTTGCTAATACAAGAAGTAATCACATGTTTTCAAATTGGTAGAGCAAGATCCTGACTCAGTAGGGATCAGAGCATGTTTATTGTTCGTGGTTTCCCTGACAAGAGAGATAAAAACCTCTATTGGAGAGTGGAGAAAAGATCCTAATCATCAAGAAACATGTTGATACTTCATTGATTATTTTATTTACACCTTCCTTCTCTAATTAGGATTTATCCTTATCAATAAGCTAACCTCATTTTATCCCCATAACCTTTGAGCTCCTCTCATTGGCCGATAGATCCCACTAGAAAACAAGGGCTTGTTATACATGATGACAAAGTCTATTTGAGAAAAATAAATTCTCTTAACTACTTCTCCAACTACTTATTCTCCACCTTAGGACCCTAAGCCCACTTTACTTGCTCATGAAGATCAAATCCTTAAATATTAAAATTGACAGAGCCAAGCCATACCTTAAACGGTGGTAGGTACAAATTTTATCAATGATAAAGCCTCATAGATAAATGAGACCCTTTGCATTAATCACATTTTTACTTTCTTTCCAAATTTGGATCATAGGTCTATTCTATAGATGGAAAACTAATCTAAGATCATTGGTTTTCTTATAGTTTTTACGTCGATGAAGACCTATAGACCGCATAACTTATTTATTAATCTAAAAATGTCTAAATAGACAAATTATGTCATTTTAATGATTGAGAATTCACCATATACACAGATCTATCTTTTAAGAATGGTAAACACAATCATGGAATGAACCCTGTACATCACAAATTTATGAACTAAAGGTCCATATTTAGCCTTAATAACAGTCCTTTTATGTTCTTGATCACCTTGGATGCATTAATGTATCTTTTTCATGGTATTTGATCGAGCTTCAATGGTAGCATGTACCCTTTGAAAATCTTTCCCTAGTTCGACCTTGGTCATGTGTTCAATCTCTAAGAAGTCCCTTACCTTGTCGACATTTAATTTCATTGGTCATTGATACCATTTCAGGCCAATCAAATTGTGCCAAACTATCTTTGCTCTCATTGGTCCCATAGATCCTTACTATTAGATCTTGACCTTTTTGACCTCTTATATGCCATTGATCTCCTTGGTATGAATGAACATGATCCATTGATTTCATACCATGAAGATCCATTGACATGTTGACTTTTATTCACACCATTAGATCAAGTTGTATAAGTGATGTGAGCCTTTGATTTACTTGGGCCCACTCTCTTATCATTTGAGATCATACCATTGGATCATTAGTATGATTGAATGTTGATCATTGATCTAGATTGAACCCACCTTCTTGTCAATGAACATGCACTTTTAGATCTTTGCTCAATGAACCTACACCATAGGATCTTGTCCAACTTGTAGATTTTTTAAGGCTCTTAACCTAGGGACCTTTTGACTAGTTTGACCCCAGTGTGAATGGTTAGATCTATGTTATCAGTATGTGAGCTCATGTGGAATATTAGATCTTGATCAAATTTAAACCTTTTAAGGACCTTTTGAACCCAAATGGTTACTTTATAGAGCTCAAACTTGACATTAGAGTGAATATATTATGCCATAGGTCTAACTTTGAATTCTCATAACTTGAGATAAAAAGCTCATGAGAACATGAATTTTGTAGAGCATGTCCTTGACATGAATAAAAAAGTGGCATTGCAATAATTTTTCTCACAAGGCTTCCTAAGATGCATTTATTAAATGCATAAGTGAACTGGTCCATTCCTTTCTAGATGACATCCTGGTGATGGTCTGGTTATTTATACTTGCAAATTCCATATTTTGATCAATTGTTCAAGGTTTTGATGGGCCCTTAATATTTGTGTAACCTAGTCTATACTATTGAATGCTCAAAACATATGAGAATCTATTTGGATCCTCTTCTTTGTAACTCTAGACCTATTTCAAACCTTTAGTCTACTCATTCCATTAATCTAGTCAAAAGATTTATATGTGGGCCAAATTTGGCCAATATATTTGGTAACTCATAGGGTTTGCATGCCTATCTATGAAAAATAACCTAGACTATATTGGCTTGTATATTCCATTAGGCATAGGGTCTCTACGTGGGTCCAACATATTAACCTAGATCTAATAATAGTTGCCAATCTTGTTCTAACCCCTCTTGAAATAAATAAGGAAAAAAAGAAATATCAAAATAAGATAGAGTACCCAAGGCACTTTATTGAAGGGAAACTAACCTAGAAAAAACAAGGAAAACAAACAAATGTACTAGAATAAAACTTGGAGTAATTTTAACAAAACTATCTTAATATGTACAACTTAAAAATATATGTACCTTCCCTCCTGGATCAAAAGGAAAGATTGAAAATTCTCCTACATCATGGGATGAGGGTTTTAATGAGGCATGCATATTTTCAACTTTTGGCTTTGATGCCTCTTTATTCTTTGTTGTATTTTCCATCTTCATTGGCATGATGTTCAATGAGAACTAAGCAGCTCTAAATAAATTATCCATGTACATCTAGATAGTCCCAATTTACTCATATGGCTTCTTAACTATGACCTCTAATGGTGGTTCAATAAGGCATACCTCTTTGATTTCCATAGTTTCTTCAATAAGATTGGGTTTTTCTTTAGCTACAAGTTCTTTAGGCTCATCTAGGAGCTTTACATAATCCATCCAATCTTGGTCCTTATCTTCCATGGGAAAATCATTGTCCACCTTCTCAAGCACTTGATACTTTCCAATAAGAGATATCTCAATCTCATCCATGTCTTCCATTTGTACCAATATATCATGGGGTTCAACCTTCTCATTTTGCTTGGGCATCCCTAGAGTAACACTATCTTTTGAAGCTCCAAAACATTAATGGAATCTTTATATGAAGATTCAACTTATTTTATATCTCATCATCCAAGTCTGCCATCTTAAGTTTATCAATCTCACTCATGAAATCATGATACAACTTATGCCAATGGTCTTCTTCTCCATGAATGCTCTTTGCCTCAATAATAATTTTGTGTGAGTTATCTTCATGACTACCTTCTACAGAAATATGAGCCTGTACTTGATCTATCTTAACTACCACAAGATCTTGAGAAAACCCTTGATTTTGGATAACTGATATGTGATCGAGAAGTTCTTGAGAAACATCCTCTTGATGTACATTTGAGACTTCTTCCCATTGGATCTTATTACCAACTTTCACTTATTCCTACAACTCATCTTCTTTAACATTATGAAAGACTGAGACATACTTGTTCTTTCCAAGTGGCATTCCAATAATGATCTCCTCTTTTAACTCTGATAATTCATCATCATCAGTTATGAGTTCAAAATGGAATTCATTGCTTACCTCTTCAAGGAGTGGCATAGGATATTCTTGGGAGGACTCCAAGAGAGATGATATATCTGTGACACCTCCCTGGTCTAACTACTTGACTTTGATAGTCATGTCTTCCTCCTTTTGCATACTGATCCATATGGATTTCTAAGATGGAAATGACCTAAATTATTGAGAATAGAGGGATGGGGGTTGAGTAGCTTTGGATTTGTTTGACTTCATGATTTGGTTCCAAGATGTAAAATATAGAGGTTCTTATTTACCCTTTTGATTCTGGTTCTCCTCCTCTTTCCTTATCTTCAACTCCAACTCTTTGATTTGAATATCAATTTTCTCTTGGAATAGCTTCTCTTTAATATGGTCAGTGGCTTCATGAAGATAAGGAACATAAGAAGATTCTTGAGGAGGGATGAAAGATGTTTGCATAGGTTTAGATCCTACTTTAACTTGGGCTTTCAAATCTAGATTTTCCTTACTTTTCCCATTTTTATGTGACTTCACCACTTGATTCCAACTTGGGAAATTGAAGGAACTCATAAGGGGTTCTTGGGGAAGGATAGAGTCTTGGATCTCAATAGCAGGCTATTCCACAACAATCTCCTTCTTTCTTTGATAACTTTATTAGATAGATTTTTAGGAAGGAAAGGTCTGAGAAACATATGAAGAACTTGGAATACTCAAAGGGTCACTCGGAATGGTCTCTTGGGGAGGAATGGGTAGCACATAAGAAGGCTATGTTGGTGTGAATGAAGGCACATACCTACTGATATTCAAGGCCTTTTAGTTTATCCTCAACACTTTGGATGTAACCACTTACATCCATCATTTATATTATGAAACTTTTCCAATTAGCTCTCTTAAAAGGTGCCCATCATTCTTTTACTTGATGTAATGAATCTTTTTGTAGACACCTAAATAGTGTCTAACCCTTGGTCACCTTCCCCCTTGGTCCATTCCTAACCCATTCTCAAAACATGCAATTACTAATTTAAAATAATAAACTTATTTTGAATTAACCCCCCTCCTTGGACACATCACCCATGACACCTCACCTACGACACCTCGCCTTGGACTAATTCCCATCCTATGACTCACCCAAGACCTATTCTTACTTCTCTCTAACTGCCTAACCAAATCCCATGCATATTTAGCCCAACCTTTGACATTCTCCAATGGATAGTGCACTTGGCGGATGAAAAACAGGCTTGGTGGCTCTTTTTTCCCATTCTACACCCGCCAACGTCGGTCAAATGTCGGCCGACGCTGGCGGAATCGCCGACGTCGGTTATACTTAACAAATTTTTTTGACCCTTTAACGACCCCAATCACAAATCAGCTAATCTCTGAAGCTAATCATGACTCTCAAACCCTATTCTAGTGAAACAAAGTTATCGTGCTTTTGATTTTCAGTGTTCTAGGCTTCTTGGTGTTCTTGCAGGGATCAACATTCTTGGCAGCACTTTCTAGGCACTGAGGTCTTGCATCAGACATTTTGCACAGGGACTGCACGATATCTCCATCACCAGCAACAACTGAAACATAGCTTCTGCACCTTTGCCAATTCATATCACAGCTAAGTATTTGTACTTTTTTCATTCTAATATCATTTCAAATATATTAGTATTCTGTCTTCTCTCATTTTCTTAAGCATCCTTGACCCAACCTTCCCTGTTCTTCCTGGAGAGGCTGAAAAGCCTTCTCTCACCCCTTATTCCTTTTTCTTTGCCTCTAACACTCCCTTAGTCTCTTTTTAGGCAACATCCTCTGTCCAATCAACCCAGCATAAGTTATCAGAGACCTACAGACCATCTTAAGACCCATCTAATCAACCTGACTAAATTGCTTTGCGGAAAGGCTGAAAGGTCTTTTTCCTGTTTCTCACTCCTTTTCTTGACAAGATTTTTTAGTCCCTTAGATCCCAAACAGTCCCTTTGAATCCCTCATAGACCCTCAGACCCTCAGATGAGACCAAATCCATTCTGCAGACCAGAAACTAGACCTGTAACCCGTCCCTGGCCAATTGCCCTGACCGACCTCGTCCACTTCCCCTACCGACGTCGGCAGTCTAACCGTCGTCGGCGACCACCCTGACCGACGCCGGCAATATCACCGACGTCGGCGACTATGTTTAGCAGATTGGAACTTATTAGGTACGCATTTGTTTTTAGTTCTTTCTTTTCACATCTTTAATTATTTCTCTTTTTTATCTCTGTCATATTCTGTCTTAAACAGTGGATTGTCATCCTCCAAGAAGCCTTAACGCTTATAGGACCAAGCTTTTGCTTGGCAATCCACCCTCTTATCAACTAACGTTCTTCATGTTTTTAGTGTCTATCTCTTTCAGGTGTCATTCCTCCACAACAAAAGAGGAGTTCTCACAACATCTAGATTACGGTGCGCAGACTATATCCAGGTACATACAAGCCTTGACCATTTCTTTTGTTTCTCATTTTCTCTCCTTTGAATGTGAAAGCAAAATTGCATAGAAACATTCTGGCACGCCTGGTGGGACCCTTAGGGCCTTCCTTGGTTTCCTTTCCCTCTTTGTTCATTTAGGTGCATTAGGTTTCTCCCTCTTCACCTCTTTCTTCTTTTCTAAAGACATCATAAGCAGGAATAAAAAGAACTTTTTTTTTTCTTTTCTTGCATTTCTAGACTAGTCAAAAAATCATTTTCTTCAACCCTTTCTCAAACTTGTTTTGATTCCAACTTAACATTTCGATTTGGGGCTTTAAAATATATTGCATTCCATTTCCTGCTTTCTTGCATTTCTTAGTCCACACTTAGTAATTAGTAAACCACATATTGAATAAATCGTAGATCACTTGATATTACACAACCAGACCACATGCACTAAATTAAACATCAAACTCACTTGAGACAAGGCCCGATTGGGATTTCATCACCCAACAGATACCTTACCCATCCTAACGATCCTACTTGGATTTCACCACCAAGGGGAAAGCCCACTCTGTTCTCTGGCAGAGTCTAAACTATAGGGAAAGTATATTTTGGCTAAGCGAAACCAGCTAACCACTAGAATCGTGAAGTGAGGGGAGCTTGCTCCTTAGCACCAGGCCATGTACGGAACCTAAGATAGACTTTTGAGTGCCTAAACATACCTAAAACCATCTTTAGATTACCTATTCTAGGACCCTTCTAACAACCAACCTCCTCAAACATCACATTAAGGCATAAGCCACACGATCTTAATAAAATTGTTTCTAGGGATTTAAAGCTAGGATCTGCCTATTCTCATCTTATTTTCTATTTTTATCTATTTTTTTTGAGCTGGTAAGGACGTCTTCTTTATTTCCAAAAACTTTTTTTCTGAGTTTCTGGAAAACACAGTAACCGATATCAGTTCTTTAACTGACGTCGGCAACTTTTCTGCACCGGCATCGGTTATCTGACCGACATCGACAGTCTTCTTCACCGACATCGGTTTTTATACCGATGTCGGTCACTGTCCATTTTCTTTTTTCCAAAAATATCAAGCTTAAAATCCAACTTTCTGGCTATCTAAACATCCATTCTGGTTTTCTGAGACTGAAAAAACACAGTTTTCTAAAACCTGACCCTTTCTTGCCTTGAATGGTTTTGACACGTAGTCAAACCAAGGCCCTTCTTGACCACGCTAGTCAACAACCGCTTCCACCTTCACCATCTATAACTAGTCCTATAATGGAGTTCCACTCGGAGATTGAAAGAACTCCTACTCGCCCAACCCCACCTCAGACTCCTATTGTCCCAGTAGGGGACCAAGATTTCACATGATTCTTGGACCTTAACGTCAAAGCCTTACAGCACTATCTCATGCATAGCCAAATGTGAGACTCCCTAGGCAACCCAATCTATGGGATGCTGACTTCCTTAGTCGAGACAAGAATCACATCAATAGCACCTACAATTCAGCCACTAGACAATCAAGTCAACACCTCCACTAATAACCCAACCGTGTCTTACCTTCAAAATGTAGCCACTCCATCTAAACCTACCTCCATGGGGGTTCCGGTACTCCCTCAACCTCAAAATACTCAACCAAACCCCACACCTTTCCAAAACCTACCAGTCTCTATCCCCCCTACTCTTGCACCTATCAACATAAGAGTAACAGTTTACCCGTCAACAAGCGTGGCTACTCCTCAACCATCCTTGATGGCCCCTATCCAACTTGTGCCTACCAACCCCATAACACAAGTGCCCTTGGCTCCAACTTTCACTCCAATAACTAGCTACCCATATGTTGCGTTTACGCAACCAACCACGTCATACGCCCCTCCCAATATATTTCAAGCGCCTTATAATCTAGGGGGCACTCCACCCGCCAATCCGTCAGCAGATATCATCAAAATGCTGATGGACAAGATGTCTAGCTTAGGGACCTCCATTTCTGGCTCACGCAATGCTCTCTCATACGAGCAAATTTGCAATGAGCCCATTCATCCTTCCGTTCTGATTAGACCATACCCCAACCAGTGGGAGCTTCCCAAATTTTCTCGCTTTCAAAGCAAGGAAGACCCACAACAGCACTTACGGGCATTCAGACATGCCTGTTACCTTATTGCCCATGACCATGCATTGCTCTTGCGTACATTTCCTATGTCTCTTTTTGGCACTGCGCTTGACTGGTACAGCTCTATTGCCAGCCATTCCCTCTTCACATTTACACAGCTGGCCCAGCTCTTTCTTGATCACTTCTCCATTAACATCACCAAGAAGGTCTCGATCACGAACCTTTACACTATCTGCCAATTCGAGGACGAATCAATAGCTGACTTCATTTCTCACTGGAGAGGCCTCATCAATCAACTCTCCTTTTCCTTACCTCAACCTGAACTTATTGAACTATTCTCCTGAGCTTGTGCCAAACATATTTCTTCCACCTTACGGGTTCAGACCTTCTGCACCTTCGACGAAGCCTTCACGATGGCCCATAAACTTGAATTATGTGCCATCAAGGAGAATAAAGTCAAGTTGCAGAGCAAGAATCCCAACTCTAAGACCAATGACTCTTCTTCTTCTAAACCTTCATCATCCAATCCTAAGTCTAAAGCTTCAGCTAACACTGTAGTCATTAGACCTTCATCCTCTTCAACCAATCAGCTTGAGCCATCCACATCTCAGAGCACCACCCGTCAATTCTAGCAGAGATACGTACAATGACAGTATACTCCTCTTGGAGAATCATACACGTCTATACTAGAAAAACTTGTTAAACAGGGGATTCTCAACCTCCCCCAGATTCGACCACCGCCACAATTTGATCCCTCACGCGCCATCCCTGCGTGGTATAGGGAAAATGATTTCTGCAATTACCACCGTGTCAAAGGTCATGACATGGGAAACTGTAAAACCTTTAAAAACATAATCCAAGACATGCTTGAAAAGGGTGAGCTCATTCTAGATAATCCCAATGCACCTCCTAACTAGGGCATCGACATCTTCAAGCAACCATTCCCCAATCATCTACCGACCCAAAATAATGTCCAGACCTTGATTGACAACACTCATGAGCACGACATTCGAACGGTCAATACGGTCTCGCCCTTCATCCCAGACCAACCTCAAGAGGTTAGTCCATCACGTGTGGATGAACCTCTTTCTCCGGTTAGTTCTCCGTCAACTTCTCTCATCTTGGAGGATGCCTCAACCTTACCCACACCACCGGTCTCACCATCCTCCTTTCTTCTGCCTATGGAGGACCTGACCTTACCTACTCCTCAATCACAAGTGGAGGGCACCATAATCCCTGCCCTTTACCCGCTTGAGGAGTCACATTCTTCAGTTCCTTCTCCACCAAGAGAAGAACTTGACTCTCCATCATCTTCGATCAACGACAATCCAGTTATAACTCCCACACACCTTGGGTTCGAGACTACTGCCACACCTAACACATCTTCTCCAGAATCCAAACCTCATCCAACATCTTCTCAACCATTTTCCCGACTAGTGGAGAAAATCAAACTTCTCCCTTCAAGGAAAGTGGAGCATCAGGGATTATGGGAGCGTCTTAAAGCTCTTCAACATTCCCATGCCCTCTCATCTCATGCTGCCAATCCTCCTAAGGTAGAATCTCCCAAGACTCCAAACAAAGACCAGACTCCCGCTTCTAAACCTACATCTACCCAATCTAAACCGATCAAGTCACTCGGCATTCGCCCTGTCTCTACCCTCACTCACCCGCAAGTGAAGGTGGACTTAGACCAGACCTCGACCAAAAGTAGTCTTCCAACCAAGTCAAAGAAGATTGCCAGACCGCAGAAGCGAACCCCTCCTCCACCATCAACTTTGCCCTCCATTTTAGGTCCTCATCCTTCTACCCTAATCGGTGTGCTTCCTACTCTGACCCTTAACCAAAACAAATTACCTCCATTACTTCCTTTGCCAACCACAAGTCAACCCCCTCTCAAAAATTTGGCACCTCTCACAAAGAAAGTGTCGTCTTCACCTGTCACCGCACCACCAACCCAAAGGGTGGTACAAAAACCTTCTTCAACATCCCCCAAGCAAAAGTCACCAGTGCATCATGCATCAACAAGCATAGACCCCTTAGTAGGTTCATATGCTTTGATATTATGCCAAATTTTGTAGACTTTTAACATTACCCTTCCTTCTATCAAGCCATTCCAACCCCTCGAGTCAAAACCTTCTTGGTTCGATGATACGAAGATTTGTTTATACCATCGTACGCCAGGACATGATACCAAGACTTGTTGTGCCCTCAAGGTAGTCATTCACCGCTATATGGAGAAAGACACTCTTCTCCTTGAGGACACTCTTGACCGACCCTCGACACCTTCCCATCCAACCTCTTCAACCACATCAACATCTCACCAACAGGCCATGACCCCTTCTTCACCTCCTATCTTTGAAATCAATGCTATCCATATAACCACTAGGTCACAAAAGGACAAGGCAAAAGAAAAAGTTGCTATTCCTTGGACCTATCCTTTTGTCTAGGCACCTCAACCACAAAAACCCAAGATTTCCATCTTAGGTGCGTCTCAACCCCCTTCTTCAGAGGCAATCAAAGACTCTATGATAAAACAACTTCACCAAACGCCTGTGAAGATGACCCTATATGACCTTATCCAAAGCTCCCCCATCATCACCAAGCTCTAATCAAAGCCCTACAGGCAGCGGAATTCTAACCTGAAGACCCTCAACCACTAGCTGCCCTAGTCCATTCTTTATCCCCTGTCGCCTCTATCACTTTCAGTGATTCTAAAATTCCTACCTCTACCTTGGAAGATCAGGATGCTGCTCTTTTCATCACAGCCTACGTTGATAGAACCCATATTAAACAAGTTATGATCGATGGGGGTGTTAGCATTAATATCATTTCCACCCACGCCTTTGATTAATTGGCTCTTCCCAAGAATTGCGTATCAAAAATCGATGCAATCCTTAGATCTTTTAATGACACCATCGCTAACACTATTGGCACTGTTGTCCTCCATATCCGCATTGGTCCACGCACAATCCCGAAGCTCTTCTACATCATTGAGGGAGAATTCCAATATAACATGCTATTAGGGTGACCTTGGATCTGCGCCATGGCTTGCATCCCTTCAACACTTCACCGTTGTGTCAAATTTGAACACAACAAACAAGTCCATGTCATTCCTGCTGACCCATCCCCTTTTAAGACTTGTAACACAACCTATCGCCTGAATGACATTCTTATCCCACTCAAGGCATCAACCCAAACATCATCTCCATCTGTAGAAGCATCAACTAGTACACAAACAGTGGTTGCCACCACATCATCTTCTCAATTAACAACCAAGGACCCCATGGACGATATCTTCCAAAGACTTTCACTGGGGGAATATCGCCTACTTACTCTAGACATGTTCAAGACTCCTCAAGAGTATGGACAGCTTCATCAAAACCCAAGCTATGACTGTCAGATCGGAATGGTCATTCCTTATGGTCCTCCTAGCCTTCAAACTAATCTCATCTATGGGGGGCTGGATCAAGCTCCTACTGAATCAAATCCTTCCTCCTCACCTCAAATATTCACATCCGATTTCTCCTTTCTTGGCAACCCCAACTTTGCACATACCTACCTTTATAGGTGTGCATGGAAGGGTTTTGGCTTTGGACACTATGAAAAAGGCTCCCATCAGCCTATCGAACCACCCAATGACGATAATGCAAAGAAACGGTATGGACTGGGTTTCCAAGAACCCACTGAGGCTTCCACAAACCTTTGCCCCGAACCAACCATCGACCAATCTCTTCCAAACTCGCCTATTCTTCCATCCTCACCTACGGAGTCAGTGGTTTCCATCCCTCCTAGTTTTTTTTTCATAAACACCATCCGCTTGGAACCCCTAGCCTATCAGCTCAACGGGGTTCCCAAGTCTCTCCCTCTCATTTATCCTAGCATGATAGACGATGAATCGGCAACCATCAACACAGTCCACTACATAGACGACGATGCCATTCTTACCTATATGGGTGCCGACGATTCTTTCATTCAGCGCTCCCTCCCCTCTGAAACATAGGTTATGTTAAATGAATCAACCATTGACATTAACCTTTCATCTTCTGATGTTCCTCATGTCTTAAAGATTGGTCAGTCTTTAGACACCCAGGAGCAGATCGACTATACCACATTTCTCTTAGATAATCACAAAGCCTTTGCCTGGACCTACATTGACATACCTGGCATCGACCCTAACATTTCCACTCATAACATTGTCACAAACCCAGAGGCTAAGCCTGTTAGGCAAAAGCTTCGCAAAATGCATCCTCATGTTGCACTTCTTGTCAAAGAAGAGCTTCAGCGCCTTCTTTCTGTCTCCTTTATCCAACCCATCGATTATCCGTAGTGGGTCTCTAACATCATTCTTGTCACCAAGGCGACTGGAGGGATCCAGATCTACACAGACTATCGTGACCTTAACCTAGCTTGTCCCAAAGATGACTTTCCTCTTCCAAACATTGACCAACTTGTTGATCTTACAGCTGGCCATGAGATGTTATCACTCATGGATGGATTTTCAGGATATAACTAAATCCTGATTGCACTGGAAGATCAGTACAAAACCACCTTCATTACACCATGGGGAACTTTCTGCTATCGAGTCATGCCTTTTGGTCTGAAAAATGCAAGTGCCACATATCAGTGTGCCATGACTTACATCTTTCACGATCTCCTCCATAAAATCATGGAGGACTATGTAGATGACTTGCTTGGCAAGTTTAAGCTTCGTCGCGATCATTTGACTATCCTCAAAATCATCTTCTCTCGCCTTCTTCAGTACCAGGTCCGTCTTAACCCCGAGAAATGCGTCTTTGGGGTCCTCTCCAGAAAGCTCCTGGGATTCATTGTCTCTCTTCGTGGCATCGAGATAGATCCTGCCAAAATTCATGCTATCCTCGAAATGCCACCTCCAACTAATCTCAAGCAACTTCGCAATCTACAAGGAAAGTTTCAATCCATCCGCTGCTTCATTTCATAGCTTTTTGACCGCTGCCAACCCTTTCATCACCTCTTCAAGAAGGACATCTCCTTTAAATGGGATAAAGATTGCCAAGAGGCTTTTAAAGCCCTCAAACACTATTTGGTTTCTCCACCAGTCCTTATTCCACCAAAAGATGACCAACCCTTCTACCTCTACATCTCAGCAACCAATCATTCGTTAGGTGCCATGATCGCGCATCGAGACGAGCAACACCGTGAGCAAGCAGCTTACTACATAAGCCGAACACTTGTCAACTATGAAATTTGGTATACTCATACTAAGAAACTCTGTTTGGCATTAGTCTTTGCCACTACCAAGCTCCGTCACTATCTTCTCAATCACAAAACCTTTGTCGTCACCCACACTGATCCCCTTAAATACATGCATTCTAAACCATATCAAAACCAGCGTATGGCTCGTTGGCTCATGCTTCTTGCTGAATTTGACTTAGAATTTGTCCAGCAAAAATCTATAAAAGGGTAAACAATCACTGACCAACTAGTAGATGCCCCTCTTCTCGACAATCAACCTTCTCAGTGCGAGTTTCTCAATGAATCTATCACCACTCTCTCGACTGATGACACATTCTACCAAATGATGATGTTTTTCGATGGCTCTAAATGTCAACTCGGTGGGGGTGCGAGGGTCATCCTCATTCCCCATGAAGGTGAACCCATGCCCCTGTCTTTCAAACTTGACTTTGAATGTACCAATAATATGGCCGAATATGAAGCCTTAATTTTGGGACTTCAAACTACCCTTTCTTTAAATATCAAGTCCATCAACATCTTCGGTGACTCACAACTTGTCGTCAATCAAATCAATGGTTCATATATTTGTAAAAATTAAATTTTACAAAGGTACAAGCACCGTGTTGACACTCTTCTAGCATCTTTCGACCATCACTTATTGCAGACTGTTCCTCGATCGATGAATAAGTTTGCTGACACCATGGCTTCCCTCGCCTCGCATATTCCTTCTTCATCATCATCCTCATCAAGAATTTATGTCATGGTACATCGTGTGCCATTGCCTTCATACATTTCCACTGACATCAATCTCATCCACACCATAGACTCTAGTTTACAAGATGTATGGTATAAACAACTTGAGGACTACTTGGCTCATTCTCTCATTCCTCCCAACCTCTCTAGCAATGCGCGTCAGGCTTTCATCAAGTGCACCGCTCGCTATACCATGCTAGGGGGCCTTCTCTATAAAAGAGGTTTTGACAGCCTTCTTCTTCACTATTTAAACTCCACTAAAGCTTCTCATGCTGTTAAACAAGCCCATGACAGGATTTGTGGTGGACACTTTAGTGGTAACTCGGTTGCCAAGCGCATCCTTCGCCTAGGTTATTATTGGCCCACTCTTCATCAAGACTATAGTGATTGTGTTCGGCGTTGCATCAAGTGTCAGCAACATGCTAACTTGCTTCATCTCCCTAGTCACGCCTTACAAGTCGCTCAGGATTTCTGACCTTTTTCACAATGGGGCTTAGATCTCATCAGCGAGATTAACCCTCATTCGTCTCTTCATCATCAATCCATCATCACTGCCACTGAGTATTTCACTAAATGGGTGGAAACTATTCCTCTTGTCTCCATAAAAGATGACAAGATTATCGACTTCATCAACACCCACATCATCTGTCATTTCGGTGTACCTCACAAAATCATCACCGACAATGGCAAGTCATTTAAAAATAAGACTGTCCAAAAACTCTACGACTCATTTGGCATCAAACTCAGCTTTTCTTCGCCTTACTACCCACAAGCAAATGGGCAGGCCAAAGCTTCTAAAAAAATCTTAACTAAAATTCTCATGAAGGTGGTCAACGACACTGGAAGGGATTGGCACGTTCAAATACCCTTAGCTTTATGGGCCTACCGCACTAGCATATAAACCTCTATGGGTGCTACCCCTTTCTCTCTAGTGTACGGAATAGAGGCTGTCTTACCTCTCGAAGTACAGATCTTGTCTCTTCGCATTTCACTCCATGACATTCTTTCTAATGATGACTTTCATCAAAATCGATTAGCTCAACTTGAGTTACTCGACGAGCATCGTCTCGCTGCCCTTAATCATCTCCATGTCTATCAAAATCACATCAAACGCGCCTATAATAAAACTCTGAGAGAACAAGATTTCAATATTGGAGACCTCGTCCTCAAAGAGAACCAACATGTGACTAATATGGAACGGAGTAAACGAGGCAAATTTGTTCCTAATTGGCTCAGACCTTATATCATCATGCACAAGTATGGATCAGGGACTTATCGTCTGTCTTCTCTTGAAGGCCGACCAGAACCTGAGCCCCTTAATGCTTTGCATCTGCGACCATTCTACTGTTAGTCGAGTGCTCATCCAGTTGACATTTAACTTGAGCTCATCCCTTGAGCAATCCTTGTCCTTTTAATCCTCAATCCATTCCACCCTTTTTCCCTTAACAAAATCCTCTACAACCCTTTTATGATGTATGGATGCTTTGTCCTAATAAAAGGGAGCCCTTGACCTTCTATAAGTCTTGTCCATGACTCAATATTCTGTCAAAACTAAATCAAGATGTCAAAATATCCAAGGTCACAAAACCAAATCAAAAAGCAGACTGCTCCCTTGAAGGACAGCGATAATATCATTGCTGTAGCTAATAGACTGCTCCCTCGAAGGACAGCTATTCAAAAGCCCTTAAATCTATAAAGCAAAGTATAGACCACTCCCTCGAAGGATGGCTATGACTAAAATCTTGCTACAAATAACACTTTCTTAGAAGCTTCCCGCATCGATCAGCTTCACAAATGACCACCAAACAAGTGACATCTTTATGTGGACTTCCCGCATTGATCAGTCCGCTCTCAAAAAAAAAAAAAAAAAAAAAACCGGGTCATGGACTTGACTTGTAGTTGTCTCAGGGTCTCCTATAAAAAGGGGCAAAGTTATCCATACTCTAAAAATGGGTTACCCTTTTCCTCCTATCATATCACCTACTCAAGGGACTTCGAGCTCACTTTAATGTCAAAAGTGATTTGATTACCGCTCTAACATAACTATGGTCAACGATGCAACGCATAAATGGGGCTCTTGGTTCTAATAACCCCTATCTATGCTGTCATTTTGGTCCTTGTCAATAAAAGGGCACTTATGCTTTTTTTTACTTTCTCCCTACACTTTGGTCACATTCAACCACATCGTTTGTCAAGACGATTCAATTCGACTCTTTTCAAACCACTCACATAGCCTAATCATTATGGTTTCCATAGACATCAATAGATATGGAAATTATCAACCACACAATTTATGTCAAGCATAAACCATTACTTGCTGAAACATAAATCGACCTGCAATTCATTTTTAGCAAACATCCATCACGAATATGGATAGTTGCTAGGGATGAAAAACCCTGACCAATGTTACAGCTTACACCATTTGGAAAAGGCTGTAGCATCATCTTCTCCTTATCATTTCAAGCATATACCCTCAGACATATGGGAAGTGCTATATCCTTATCATGACCAAAATCAACCACTTCGATCTTTTTTCCTCCCTTCTTGGGAGAACTACTTTGGCCTGAGGCCCTAATGACAGGGGCTATGTAGGCAGCACTCAGTTGACACAAGGTCTTCTGGGGTTAGCTCAGCCATTCCTTCATCCCATTTTCTTCATCGCATTTCTTCCCTCACATTCTTTTGTCACCTGCTAATCACATCACAAATAAGCACATATTTTTCATAATCATTAACATTAATCATTTTCATCCATATCATTAATCATTAATCTTAATCATACATCCATCATCATATAAACACAACAATATCAGCATCATAATCCTAAACATCAAATCAAAAACATGTATCAAATCAAAATAACATAGCACATTCAAAACAACATCCATAACTCATGTCAATGCTCAATATCTCATCATATATATATATCAATAGTTTTTACAATCGCATAAATTTGTGTCTCTGTCTCTCTCTCATACATCTCGCATCAACGGCTCGCAGAACAGTATATACATCAAAAATAAATCTCAAGGTCTGCCCTCAAGGCTGTGGCTGTGGTGGTGGTGGTGGCTAGGAAGATGCTGTATCCTCTCCCCCCTCTGATCAGTGCCGTCTGTGAGACCCAGAAGCCATTGCTCGAGACATAGACCACTGTCAGCTCTACTCTGCCCTCATCTCTGAGTATCACTGTATCTGAGGGAAACCTCTGATGGCCCTCTCATAATACGCGATCTCATCCAGTGCATCACTATATCTAACTAGAGATACAGTCTGCGGTGGACCCATCTATCCTTTTGTCATGCCCTGTACTGACCCCTATGGCTGTGGCTGACCTAGCTGCACCGATGCTGACTGTCCTGGCCCCTGTGAAAATGTCAACTGCTGTGATGGCTGCTGCATCGAACCCTATCCTCTCAAAACCTATCCTACCGCTACCTGTGCCTAGGCTACGGTGAGCTATCCCTATAGCAGTGTGACCTGACCCATCAACACTGTCACTCGACTCATCATCTTTGTCAACTACCTTGTAACCCCTACCAGCTGTCCCTGCAAAACTATGACCTGGGCCTGTGCTGCATCCCTCTCCTATTGTGCGATGTCCCTCTCCTCATAGGTTGTATCCCACTCCCTGGTAATGGCCTGTGGATCTGGCTATGGCCCTACCTATAAACTTGTGTACTGCCCTACCCACCACACCGTGTAGGCCTCTATACAATCTGGGTCAGCCACCCCAGGTCCTGCTGGCAACTCCTCAAAATTTGGGCCCTCTGTCTCCTCTGGTAGTGGGAGTGGTGCCTCAATGTCATCCCGTCTATATAGTGGGAACACGGGAGGTACGTCCTATAGTAGCCCATACTAGCGCCGCACTCTCTCTACTGGCACTCTCTCGAGCTCACCGACTCGCCTGCCCCTGACCCATCTCAGGCTCTGCACACCAACCAGCTGCTCTCCCTGGTCTCTGAATGCTGGATAAACCAAGTATGGTGTCCAGATGATGTCTACAGGAATCAGGGCCTCTGGTACCCCTCTGTAGTGGTCAATGTCTCTGACCACTCTATCTACCCACGTCTGCGCCATCACCTCGCACCACTGCCTGAATCTGACCTTGAAGCCGACCAAAATCACCACTAGGAGGCCAAGAGGATGGGTAACCACTATATGCTCATAGGCCCAGCAATGTAGCAGGTGGCCCACGCACAAGCTATATCACCGTCACCGACTGATACCCCATAGCTCTCTATACACCTGGGCCAAAAACACTGGTGCCCAGGCGAACACTATCTGCTACTCTAACATATCTAGCAAAACTCTAGTCATAGTGATCAGAAACCTGCCGCCCTCTACATCTGGTAACATGTACACCGTGATGCCTATCATCATAAGCACCGCTAGCCAATGTGCGTCCTCATCTGCAACGTACAAAGGCTCATACGCAAAACTTGCTAAGTGGTAGCTCGTCTCAGTGACATGCTCTCCAAATAGTGTAACCATATGAATGTCATGTGCCTCTCTCGAGCATGCATAAAGGTCTGCTCTGTGTACTGGCAGCCACAAAATCTGGTATACATCCTCGACTGTGACTGTCATCTCTCTCGTGGGTAGGTGAAAGGTGTTGGTGGAATGATCCCACCGCTCGATCAGCACCACCATCAAACTCACATCCTGTGCCACTCTGTAGTAGCGTCGCAGCCCATCGAGTCCAACTGCGCTCATCTGCATCCACTCATTGACTGTCACCCCTCTGTGCATCTACATCAGCAATGTCAAGAGGTGATCCTGCAATATCAAATTTAGTCTCACCTACATCCACCCAAGTCAATTTCATGTTAAAAACTTTCCCTATTTCACTATCTATGCCTAACCCAACACCTGTGAAGCCCTTGGCATAGCTTTGACCCCTCCACTTAAACATTTTTCATTCCTCTTTTGACCAGGTAGCCAACCAACATTGATTAGCATGCCAGCGATGGCACTCACCTAACTGACGCCAGTCATTTAGTGACTGACGTCGGCAGTTTAGTGACCGACGCTAGTCGCTAGTCGGCTGACGCTAACGGAATCGCTGACGTCGGTGACTGGTTCGGCCCTAGGGCTGAATGAGGTGAGCCCTAAAAATTAGGGCTTCCCCTCTAATCCCCCCTACACCCCCCAAAACCCTCTCTAAGACTCTTAACCTCTCCTAGATCTATTCCTCACCCTCCTAGCTACCTTCCCCCCTCATTTTTTGCCCATATCAACAAAAAATGCAAAAAACAAATCAAACCCAAAATTTAACTCAATGGGGCTTAGAAACCCTCCTACCTCATCTCGACGTCACCAGCATGGTGGCACGATGGGTGCCGCTGGTGGTGGAACTCCCACGGGTCCTCTACTGCCCTCTGCCATCACTTTTACCTCGAATTCCTACTAGCCCACAGCTAACTCTTCAACCTCCAACCCAACTCCAATCTACTCCCTCTCTCCACCAATCTCACTCTGCCACCTCGCACCACTAATTCACTCACTATCAGTCACTTTCACTCCTCAAAATCTAGAGCAACTTTTTTCTCTCAGTCAAATAATCACAAATGACTTTTGGTGGGCTGCCAATCCAATTTTGTCAGATTTGGTAGGCCACCGACGTCGGCATCTTCGTGCCCTAATTTGCCGACGTCAGTCGACATCTATTGACGTCGGCCATTTTTATCTACCGATGTCAGTTTTTATCACCGATGTCAGCATCCTCCCAACCTCCTTTTTTCTCCGTTGCCCCAAAATCATGCCCCCAATCAGTCAGTCCTCTAGACCACGTCATTTTGGCTCCCTGGGGCACAATGGAGATCACTTTTGCATCCATCCATCGACCACGAGACCTTGGAGATCATAACCATCTCCTCTAACTGCGACTACTTCCAAAGCAATTTTGCCTTGGTTATTTTTGCATGTATGCTACCTCATGATTGGTTAGCAAAATTATGTGCACACTTTTGACCTTCACAAGTATAGGATCGTAAGCTAGTTGATCCGCACTACTTGTGACATTTTCATGTTTTTGGGAGCACTTCCTAAGCCTGGGATACTTGGAACACGATGACCATTAGAGCTTCAGCTTAGATTGAATAACCCAATCAACAGATGAATAAATGCTGGGGCCCAGTTATTTCAATTTTGGCACTCCTTGACCCTCGACCTGCAACAATTTGACCTGACCATCCTCGTGAAGTGGTGTACGTGCAATCACAACTTTTACAGCGTTCTCACTCTATCTTCACCCTTTTCATCCACTCTCTATCAAATCAGCACCTAATTCCAGGTTCCCTTCTCTCGTCTACTGCTTTGAGGGGGGGATACCTCATCCATAATCGGGGCAACCAACCCTCGCCTATTTTTGTCTTGCAGTTCACTTGAATAACCAACAAGACGAAATCAACCTTATCCCATACCTTGGGCAACCGACTCCTATTTTTGTCTTGCAATTTGTTTAGAGAAACCAACAAGACAAAAAGGGGCAAATGTAGACACCTAAATAGTGTCTAACCCTTGGTCACCTTCCCCCTTGGTCCATTCCTAACCCATTCTTAAAACATGCAATTACTAATTTAAAATAATAAACTTATTTTGAATTAACCCCCCTCCTTGGACACATCACCCATGACACCTCGCCTACGACACCTCGCCTTGGACTAATTCCCATCTTATGACTCACCCAAGACCTATTCTTACTTCTCTCTAACTGCCTAACCAACTCTCGTGCGTATTTAGCCCAACCTTTGACATTTTCCAACAGATAGTGCACTTGGCAGATGAAAAATGGGCTTGGTGGCTCTTTTTGCCTGTTCTACACCCGTCGACATCAGTCAAATGTCAACCGACGCCGATGGAATCGCCGACGTCAGTTATACTTAACCAAATTTTTTGACCCTTTGACGACCCCAATCACAAATCGGCTAATCTCTGAAGCTAATCACGACTCTCAAACCCTCTTCCGGTGAAACAAAGTTCTCGTGCTTTTGATTTTCAATGTTCTAGGCTTCTTGGTGTTCTTGCAGGGATCAACATTCTTGGCAGCACTTTCTAGGCACTGAGGTCTTGCATCAGACATTTTGCACAGGGACTGCACAATATCTCCATCACCAGCAACAACTAAAACACAGCTTTTGCACCTTTGCCAATTCATATCACAGCTAAGTATTTGTACTTTTTTCATTCTAATATCTTTTCAAATATATTAGTATTCTATCTTCTCTCATTTTCTTAAGCATCCTTGACCCAACCTTCCCTGTTCTTCCTGGAGAGGCTGAAAAGCCTTCTCTCACCCCTTATTCCTTTTTCTTTGCCTCTAACACTCCCTTAGTCTCTTTTTAGGCAACATCCTCTGTCCAATCAACCCAGCATAAGTTATCAGAGACCTACAGACCATCTTAAGACCCATCTAATCAACCTAACTAAATTGCTTTACAGAAAGGCCGAAAGGTATTTTTCCTATTTTTCACTCCTTTTCTTGACAAGATTTTTTAGTCCCTTAGATCCCAAACAGTCCCTTTGAATCCCTCATAGACCCTCAGACCCTCAGATGAGACCAAATCCATTCTGCAGACCAGAAACTAGACCTGTAACCCATCCCTGGCCAATTGCCTTGACCGACCTCGTCCACTTCCCCTACCGATGTCGGCAGTCTAACCGTCGTCAGTGACCACCCTGACCGATGCCGGCAATATCACCGACATCGGTGACTATGTTTAGCAGATTGTAGCTTATCAGGTATGAATTTGTTTTTAGTTCTTTCTTTTCACATCTTTCATTATTTCTATTTTATGTCTCTGTCATATTTTGTCTTAAACAGTGGATTGTCATCCTCCAAGAAGCCTTAGCGCTTCTAGGACCAAGCTTTTGCTTGGCAATCCACCCTCTTATCAACTAACGTTCTTCGTGTTTTTAGTGTCTATCTCTTTCAGGTGTCATTCCTCCACAGCAAAAGAGGAGTTCTCACAACGTCTGGATTACGGTGCGCAGACTATATCCAGGTACATACAAGCCTTGACCATTTCTTTTGTTTCTCATTTTCTCTCCTTTGAATGTGAAAGCGAAATTGCATAGAAACACTTTCACATGAAGAATCAATTGAGTAGGGACATCTTGGCTATATTACATTTGTGAGCACAATTCTAGTACATGATTTTCAAGGCTCACTAAAGTCTGCTTAAGTGTTGGTATGGATGGCTCATGATAGGGCAAGTAAGGAACATTATTATGATGGGCTTGATGTTCATATGGAGGATCAAGGTAATAATTTTACATGTATATCTGATATAGGTCCTCATATTTATAGTGAGGATCATGAGGAAGGTAAGATTCATTTGATAATAAATATCATGATAAACTTGACAAGGCTCCTCATAGCTTTGATATAAATCTTGGTCGGGTTGATTAGGCTCATATGGATCATGAAGACCAAATTGGGGCTACTGATAAGGAGGTGGATGATAGGATTATTCACCATAGCTATTCATATTAACCTCATCTATTAAATGAGATGCAGGAGGTGAATAAATTTTCAATGACATAGACCTAGTCTGCTCATAACTAAAATATTTGATTTAGAGTTGTCATTAGTGCTAACTTTCTTGCTTCCAAAAGTTGATTAGAGGAAAGACACACAAAGATATTTCCACTCTTTTGGACCTTCATCCTATCAGGCATGCCAAAAATATTAGAGGTATAGATTTAACCCTAGTTAGGTAGATGATTATTTAGGTCCTCTACCTAAATCTATCTCAACATGAGATTTACCCTAGGCTATGGGTATCCTATAGTGGGGTCAGACCTATAGGATTTTTAATGAGGCTAACTCCTCTGATGCATCATTTTAGCTCATTTCCACTACTAAAACCTACTAATGATCAAGAAAAATGGAGAGAGAGATAACATGAAAGGGAAACCTAAGCTAACAATGGTGATGCACCTAAATTATGGTTGCTCCACTCTATTTAAACTTTTAAAACACTAATGAAATAAGTAAAAGAGTAGATCTAGGACTCTAAATATATATCATCATTAGTATTTCATGCAAAGGTTCACCAAATGATCAAAATCTGAGGGAAGTGATGGAGAGGTCTAATTCAAGACACTAACCAATCAAATTATCCACTTACAAACCTTGATCAAAATATATTTGAACACTAAACATGACCTGCATAACAAGATCAACTAGTAACTAGGTGAGATAAGTACTTGACAAGGGAGAGATTTCTACCACATATGAAAATCAAAATAACATGTACACACTATACCAAAATAATGAAATCAAAAAGTAGTCTTGTATTCATCTCAAGAGGTTACATGTTTCATCTGGCAGAGTTTAGTCATGCCCAAGAGAGGGATCAAAGGGATCCATTTTTGGCTCCAAAGCCTCTATATATAGTAGACAGGGAGAAAGAGAGAGATGGGAACCTCCATTAGAGAGTGGAGAAAGGATCCTTGTCATTAATAAATGTGTTGATAGTTCATTGATTGTTTTCTTGATGCCCGCCTTTCTCTAATCAATATTTATCTTTATCAATAAGCTAAACTTCTTTTATCTCCATATCCTTCAAGCTCTTCTCATTGGTTGAGAGATCCCACTAGAAGATAGGGGCTTGTTATGCATGATGACAAAGTCTATTCATGTGGAATCAATGCTCTTAACTACTTCTCCAACTACCTATTATCCACCTTGGGACCCTTAACCCACTTGATTTGGTCATGAGGATGAAATCCTCTAATCTTAAAACTGATAGAGACATGCCATGCCTTGAATAGTGGTAGGTACCTATTTTATCGATGATAAGGCCTCATGGATAGATGAGACCCTTTACATTAATCACATATCTACTTTATTTCCATATCTAGATCATAAGTCTATTCTATAGACAAAAAATCAATCTAAGATCATTGGTTTTCTTTTAGTCTTTACATCGATGTAGACTTATAGATTGCATAACCTCTTTCTTGATCCAAAAAGGTCTAAATAGACATATTATGTCATTTTAGGGACTGATAATTCAGCATATACATGAATATTTATTTTAATAATGGTGAACATAGTTGCAGAATGAACCTTGCACATCACAAATCTATGAACTAGAGGTTTGTATGTGTTGGGTGAATATTTTGTCAATTAGCTAACTGATGAGCAAAATAGGCCTGATCAACCACAACAAGGAAGATTAGTCAGCAAATTGTATAGGTTTACAACATCAAAAGGGGTCAAATCTCTCCTCTCATCAAGGGGAGGTTCCCTATAAGTATGAAGGGGCTATATACTATATATATATGCAGAAAATAACACTCAGGGGTATGTTATCACCATCCATCTCTCTTTTTTTAGAGATGATGCTCACAAACAAAGGATAAATCTTGGTGAAAACACTGAAATCACTTATATTTTTTTAAAAGTGGTCTTACAGAGAACAATAAGAGTTCTTTCAGGTAGTGACAAGTGACTGGTAACAGGGTGCAGTAACTAGTAGAATGAAGTGTAGCACAAAGTCTCCACTTCAGCTACCCAAAGAGTCAGATACAAAGAACAATGAGGGCACAAAGTCATCCCAAGGTCCTTTACATAGAAAATAAAAAAAACAACTAAACATACTAAAGGCAATTGTAGACAACACAAAGTCTTCTTATAGTTGGCTTCAGGACATCTTCCTGATTATCTCCACAAGTTTTGCTTATTTCATCCAATAGACAAGAACACATTTATAAGACAGACATAGGAATAATCTCCTAAATGACACAAGCTATGACAACACAAAGTCTGAAAGTAAGTTGCTTTCTCATTCAAAGAAGGAAAAATATGATTAACAACCTGAGCTCAAAGTCTCAGTAATAGCCTCTAAATTTTGGCAGAGTTTTGCTTCTTTTATCAAAAAGATCTCCTTTTCAAAAAGTAGGGATTTACATGATATAGCAACCCAAAAAATACTAGCACTTTGTTTCATGGAGTGACCCATGTTACATTCAATGCTTTGAATGTGTCTTCAATTCTATCCAAAAGAACCATGTTGGAACAGGGTGGCTGCCTTGACTATGGCATGTCATTTCATCTCAAATGTCTTCTCTTAGTCTGGATCATCTGGCCTATCCCCTATGATTTCTGCGTAGCTGTTCATTTTGTCTTTACTCTAAGGGAGACAAATAGGCAGCTTCTTTAATGTTTAAGGGCTCAAATATTTATTTTGAGGACTGTTCTACCTACTAGAATAATTACTGCATAGATATTTCCCTCTTTGTGCTGGGATTTGAGCCCTCAGGCTATCTTTTCCCCTTTCTAGTTTTGTCTTTTCCTAGCATTTGAGCTCTCAGGGCTATATCCTCAGCCTTGCTAGCTCTTTCGACTCTCTCTCTTCGTGGTTCTTCCTTTTGGCCTTGGCCTTAAGGACTTTGAATTCATTTAGGTCTGCGCTTAAGCATGCAAAGATCAATGGCTATTTCATTGCCTCAAATTTGACATCTTCAAGTCCATCATTGTTTGAAAGCTAATGGCTAGTTGGTTTCCCTAAATTTGATGGATGTGGGGATGTCATCAAATGTTTAGATCCCAATAGCTATTTCACAATGTTCAACTTTGATGTCTGCGGGCCCATCATCTTCCTTGGCAATTCCTTTGGCTTTATCGTTTGATCTTTCCCAGAGGGGACTTGCCCTTCGGGGTCTTGAGAAATGGTTCATTTTCTTCGGTGAGAGCCCCCCACAAGGGTATCTACCCTTCAAGTTCATCCTTTGAGTGGTCTTCAAAGTCCTAATTCCTTCAGACAAAATGTCTAAAGGAATTCCCTCAGACATCTTGTCTGAAGGAAATGTTCCTTCATGTCTTTCCCGCTTACTTTCGGTCGGGCTTCCTTCTTCAGTATTTTATTTTGGTCAGGTTTATTTTCTTTGAACAAAAGTCTAAAGGAATTCCTTCAGACTTTTTTTCTGAAGGAATTGCCTTTTAATAACTTTTCCACTGAAAATCACCCTGAAGGAATTCCTTTATTCGTTTGGCCTTTGAAACAGTCCACCTGCTCCTTGCTTGCCCTCTGAAAGGGATTTTTGACCTCCAAGGTTGCCTTTTGAAAAAGTTACAAGGGTCGATTTTGGTTGCTAGGTACCCTCTACAAGGGTACTCTTTGGGCTTTCAAAAAAGTCCTTTGAACTTTTTGATTTGAAAATGCCTAAGTGTTGAGAACCTATTTCTTTCCTACAGAGTCTGTAGAAACCAACCTATAGATTCTGTAGATTCAAGTCCATAGAATTGGTGGATTCCATAGAAATAAGTCTATATAATTCATCCTACAGAGTTCATATTTTCCTGAGTCCATAGAAATGGACCTGCAGAGTCCGTAGTTCTTAACTTGTGAAGTTCATAGAAATGAGTTCATAGAAATCATCCTATAGAGTTCATAGTTTCTTGCTTGTAGAGTTCATATATTTAAGCCTATGGAGTCCATAGATTTGAGCCTGTGGAGTCCATAGATTTGAGCCTGTGGAGTCTGTAGAAATGAGTTTGTAGATTTCTTCCTTAGCTAAAAAAGTTTTGAAAAATAGAGAATTTGAAGGCTCAGAACAATTTTCAAGAATGAAAGAGAGAATTTTTGGCTTGTAAGACCAAAAATAGTTCATGTGTTGTCCAAAAAATGAGTGACAGACTTCGGGAATAACAACTGGCTCCAGTTGGAGAACTTTCCTCAGTTAAAATTTTGAAGCAACTGAGGGGAGTAGAAACTAGAATCTCTAGTGCCTTGAAGTGTGCCATTGGGCTATGGAGTCATGCTAACGAAAAAGAAAGCAAGATGCCAAAAATGAAAATTAAAAGGAAAAGCACAAAACATAACTAAAGACTATACAAATATACATATGTACAGATAATCTTATCTAATACTTCAAGAGTTGAAGTGCTTCAGATGCTGCCCATTGTGAGGTAGAGAAAAGAGCGTGCCATCTTGGTACTTCAACAAGAAACTATTTTCACCATTGATCTCATAGATAGCGAATGGGCCTCTCCATAGGGAATTGAACTTCCCATGCATTCCCTTTGGTTCTCTTCTTTTGTCCCATAAAAGGACTTGATCTCCAATCTAGAAATCTCTAGTTTTTGCTTTCTAGTCAAAGAACTTATTCATCAGACTTTGATGCATAGCAATTTGGTCCAACACCATAGTTCGCTGCTCATTTATCTCAGTCAAGCACATGATCCTTTTGTCAATGGAGCTTTCATACGTTTGATCTTCGACCACCTTTGCCAATTTTAGTGCTGGAAATTCTAGGGTGATCGGTATCTCTGCATTGAGACCATATAAAAGTTGGAAATGTGACATACCTATCACCCTCTTGGGTGTAATTTTTTCTACCCATAAAGCATCAACCAATGCTTTATGCCATGTCTATTGGTTGTCATCCACCAGCTTCCTGATGATGGTCACCAAGTTCTTGTTGCTTGATTCAGCTTGGCCATTCCCTTGTGGGAAATAATCAGAGGAGTTGGAGAAGGTAATCCCATATTAAAAACAAAATTGAGTGATCTCATGAGAACAGAAATAGGCAACATTGTCCATCATAATCTTGGTTGGGACCCTAAACCTAGAAATGATGTTCTCCTTGAGGAAATCACATACTACTTTTGAAGTGGCATGCTTGGTTGGAATTACTTCCACCCATTTGGTGAAGTAGTCTGTGGCTGTGAGGACATAATCATGTCCAACACTTAAAGATGGGTTTACAACACCAATGAAATCGATTCCCCATTACTAGAATGGCTCTTCTATCACCACTGGCTTGAGAGGTAGGGCAGCTAACTTGGGTCTTCCAATGAACTGTTGGCACAGTTCACACCTTTATACCCATTTATATGCATCTTAAAACAAAGTAGGTCAGTAATCCCTGGCTCTAAGAATCTTGTGGGTAGTCACAAGAGTAGAAAAATGTTCTCCACATGCCAGATTATGGAAGGACCTCAAAAGTTGGTTCTGTTGCTCTTTATCCACACAACGAAAGAACACTCCATCAAGGCTCCTCTTATACAGGTTGTCCAAGAGGACAAAATTAGTAGCTTTCAATTTGATAGTCCTCCTTTCTTTATGAGATAGGTGGGCGAGACACTCACCATAAGTAAGGAAATGAGTAATACTTGAGTACCACTCATTTGTGGTGGAGACAAAGAGGACTGTTGGCATGTCTTCTACTTCTTTTTCTTCATACCCTGCTTCTTCAAGTCTATTATCAGCAATCAGTTGACAAAGGCCCTTACCTCACACTAGCTTTGTCAGTTTGATGACTAAATCAAACTCTTGGATTTTAGCAATCCAATTACCCCTTTTGGTTCCAAACTCTTGCTGAGTTAGTATAGATTTGACTATGGTATCAGGAACTAGGGCAGTAACACGTGAGTTTAGGATGTAAAAATGGAAATGCTTTACTGCCTTAACTACCGCATAAGCATGCTTCTCCATGTTTGAATATTTCAGCTCATGAGCTTTGAGAAGATAGCTCATGAAGGAAATGGGAGATTCTATACCTTCTTCATTATGTTGAACTAGAATAGCTGAAAGTGTGTGTTCAGAAGCATAACTATACATGATAAAATCTTTGGTATAATTTAGTCAAACTAGAATTGGGGCATGGGCAATGGCTGCCTTGATGTCTCAGAATGCTAATTTACCTTCTTTAGTCTAGCTGAAGGTGGTTTTTCCTTTCATCATATTCACAATATGGTGAGTCTTCTCAGCAAACCCAAGGATGAATCTTCGTAAAAAGTTCACTTTTATAAATATAGAGTGAACTGCAGTCTTACTCATGGGCAGAGTAAGATTCTAAATGGATTTGATGCTATTTGAGTCAATCTTTATGCCTTCTCAGGATACAATGTGCCCAAAAAGCTTGCCTTCTGTCACCCCAAAAATAGACTTCTTGGGGTTCAAAGAAATGTCATTCTGGTGGTAGCATTATAGCACTTATTGCAAATAGCACACATGGTTAGGGCGATGCTTGGAAAAGACGGTCAAGTCATCAAGATATATCACAATAAACTTACCCATTTCATCTTTAAAAGTAAGGTCCATTGCTCTCTAAAAAGTGGCACTAGCATTTATCAGGTTAAATGGCATTCTTCGATATGTAAAGGTGTTATAAGGCATGGTGAAGGTAGTCTTGTGCTGGTCTGCTTCTCCAACTTCAACTTGATTATATCCTAAGAAGCTATCTAGCATTGATAACATCTCTGAACTAGTTACTGTTTGAAGCACTTGGTCCATTATAGGTAGAGGATAATTATCCTTTAAGGATGATTGATTTAAATTTTTGAAGTCCACATAAAGGCAAATTTTTCCATTCTTCTTTCTCACAGGTACTATGTTGGCAATCCATGTGGAATGATGGATTGGAAAAATTATCCTAACATTCAACATTTTCTATATTTTAGACAGAATAGTACCTGATATCTTTGGATTATATTACCTAGATTTTTCCTTGTAAGGTACTGAATCATCCTTGAGAGAAATTTCATGGCAAATTTCTTTAGGCTTGAGCGACTTTAGATCATCATAGGAGTATGCTAGGACATCTATGTACTGGCTGAGTAGAGCAGTGAACTTGAAATTTTCTTCCTGAGTTTAGCACTTTCTAATGTTCACCATCTTGAGATTTTCCTTGGTACCTAAATTTACTTGATCAAACTCCTGAGAAGAGCTTGAATCCATTTGATGTTGTTTGACAAAACTATCATGCTTGTCAAACAACTTCTCAAGGGAGACCAATCCTTTGGGAATTTTATTCCCTTTAAGTTGTAGGAATTCTTCACCTACGTCTAAATTTGATTCATGGGCTGGTTCACTACCTTCAAAGTGGAGCTATTCGAAGCTACCTTTTTATTCTAGAAAGGCAATTATTTGGTGGTCACCATTAAATACTTGCCAATGATTAGCATTGTCAGGTACACTTGGTTGAAACACCAGTTCTATAGTGTACTTATGTCCCTTAAAATCAGGGTGAGGAACCAAAAGAGTTACTGAAATAGCCAAAGCATTAGCTCTATCATTGAATTCCCTGGGAACTGTAGAGATGCTGAAAGCATCAAAGTTTTCAATTTGGACCCAAACTAGATTGTGGTAGTGGCACAATCTCTCTTTTTTGGTTTGGTACAAGTTCCTCACCTGACAAACCACCAATTCAACATCTCTTTTAGCATGAAGGAGCTTGACACCTTTGTCTTTAGTAGCTCTCAATCCAATCAGAAGAGATTCATATTCAAATGTGTTGTTGGTGTTGTTGAACTATAATTTATATGAATAAGGAAAGATATTTCCTTGAGGAGATATCAACACAATCTCAGCTCCTAAACTAGTAGAAGAATAGATGCCATCAAATTCTAGCATCCATACATCATTTGAGACTGATTTTTCTTTAGATTTCTCCTTGCGTGAAGGGGAGAGTTCCTCTATGCTTGCACTATGCTCTATCATGTCTACTGCTATTCTGTCTGAACTAATTTTTAGACTATCATTTTTAGGAGTTTCATTAGCTAAAATGTGAACACCCTCTGTGGTCAATAAATAATTACCCATGCCTGAAGACTCAAATAGAATTTGAGATTTAGGGGATGATGTCTTAGTGACCACATATTTTTCTTCCTTCTCATGGAGTAATCTCTGCATAATACGTTTGACTAGGATCCTTGCTTCAGACAAGTCCATGCTTAACTCACCACCAACATCTTTGCAAAAAAAATTTCTAAAAAGAATGTCATATGAGGCTGGGATATCAGCTACTAGGACTGTCATCTTGATTCTCTTTTCTAGGAAAGATACAAATATGAATTGGGCATCCTTGATTTGTCTCTTTGTTCTCCATGGAGAAATATCTCCCAAATGTCTTGGTTAGTGTGAGACTAAGGGATTCAACTACTTTGGCAGGCATGACATTATCTGATGCACCTGAGTCTATGATGCAATTATTCAACTGATGTCCATTTATCAATAGGGAGACATAAAATGGTTTAGTCCTTCCAGGAGCAGCATGAGGAGTAATGACAAGGTTATTCCTAGTAGACATGGGAGTCACTTTTGGAATAGCTGGTCTTACAGGGATAGTTTTATTCCTCACACATTTCACTAACTTATCCAACTGCTTAGGGTTGGATTGTAGAAATTCAAATTCAAAAATTTGGATCTTAGTTTTCTTGACATGGTCAATTATGTCAAATGTCTAAAATAAATTATGAAGAGGGGAAGGGAGTTCATCCTTCTAGTTTTTAGGAGGGGAAGGACTAATCTATGAATTTGAAGGCAAGTTGGGAGTACTTACTTTTTTAGCAATCACCGGGTCCTTTGGCTGGAAAGGCAGGGTGGTTCCCTACTTAGAAATTAAAATTGTATGTTGAGATTCTTCTCCTATTTTGTCCTTATCAGCTTGCTAGGCTGACTAATTTTTAGACTGGGTTAAAATAATGTATGATCCCTCAACTACTTTACCTTCACTGTTGGGTTCATCCTGATAATTCAAGAAACCAATGTTGGAGTCGCCAGCTAATTATTCTTCTCCTTCTGTGAAGATATTAACATCATCTTCTTGATTTAATTTAGGTTGGAAGGAGAAATCTAATTTTGCTTTAAGTTATCCCACTACTAAATTGGTTAGAGGTGCTTCAATGGCTAGTTTCCCCTGAGAGGGAGGAAGACAATTCAGCTTCCCTTGATTCCTGGCAGCATTGCCTTGGTATGCCTGATTAGGGAATGTCCTCCTTGGTATATCTCTATATGAAAGAGTAGATGACATCCTTTATGCCATTTTCTTTTTGAGAGCAAGCAAATCATTCACCAACTTCTACACCATTGGGTTAGTTGTGCCTGTAGGTGAGTATTATGAAGATGAAGAGGATTTACCTCTATTAGGATCTCTCCTTATCTTTCCTACCAAAATAAGGTGATTTTCCACCTCAATGGCCAAATCCTAAGCAACAACAAGGTCAATGTGGCTAGCACGTCTCAGTAGAAAACTCACTCCAAGTAGCTATGAGTTGATGAAGAAACATTTCAGGTTCTCAAGTGTAGGCTGAGCAATCGTAGGAATCTAATTCCTCAGCTTGTCAAACTTGGTAATGAAATCCCTCATAGGTTCATGAGGTTCTTTCTTCATCTATGTGAGCTGGGCCAGCAAGGCATGTACATCTTTTTCAGGTTTGAGCCTTTCTTTAAACTTGGCTTTGAGTGTGTTCCAATCAGTTACTGACTAAGCCTGTAAGTGGCAAAACCAGTCTACAACAGCACCTTACAATGTTTCCATAAATAGTCAAACTACTACATCCTCAAATCCCACACCTATCACATGACATGCTATACTAAAAGCTACAATGTGTTCATCAAGGTGAACTTTCCCATCACCAAAGAATTTGGGAAAATTATTCCTTGAACTGCGTGGAAGCTCATGTAGAGGTGGAGTTAGATTAAGTGGGTCAAAAGAGTTACCCCAGGGGCCTTGAACTACCATGATTAGATTATTGAAAGTAGGGATAACAAATTTGGGTGGAGTATGTATAGGTAAATCTTTGGTGACCGCAAAAAAAGAAGCTCTACTTTGTATTGGTGACCTAGTATGGATGGGAGGAACCTCTTGGATCGTTGAACTTGAGGTTGTGGAGGAAACAAATTAAAATTTACTTGCTGCACCAACTCAAAAATTGGGTCAACAACACCTTGAAATCTCTAGCTTTTGGTATAGCATGGAATTGTTAGATTAAAGAATACAAATGGAAAAGAATTGGTCTTGCTTCAGCTTAAAGCTTAAGACTTCAAACTGCTTGTTCTTCTCCTACAGAATAAATGGATAATGCTATAATGATAATGGGTAAGACCTAGATGAGAGTCACAAAAAAAAATTGTAATGGATAAGGATAGGAAGTACTTCAATCTGAGGCTTGAGGCTTCAGATTACACATAACATCCCCAACGGAGTCACCAAAAAAACTATTGGGTGAATATTTTGTCAATCAACTGACTAATGAGCAAAATAGGTCTGATTAACCATAGCAAGGAATATTGGTCAGCCAATTGTGCAGGTTTACCACATAAAAAGGGGAAAAATCTCTCCTGTCATCAAGGGGAGATTCCCTATAAGTATAAAGGGGCTATATACTATATATATATATATATATATATATATATATATATATATATATATATATATATATATATGCAAAAAATAACACTCAGGGATATGGTATCACCATTCATCTTTCTTTTTTTAGAGATGATGCTCACAGACAAAGGAGAAATATTGGTGAAAACACTGAAAGCACTTCTCATTTTTTAAAAGTGGTCTTACAGGGAACAACAAGAATAGTTTCAGGTAGTGACAAGTGACTGGTAACAAGGTGCAGTAACCAATAGAATGAAGTGTAGCAAAAAGTCTCCACTTTAGCTTCCCAAAGAGTGAGATACAAAGAACAATGAGGGCACAAAGTCATCCCAAGATCCTTTACATAGAAAATAGAAAATAGCTAAACATACTAAAGGCAATTGTAGATAGCACAAAGTCTTCCTACAGTTGGCTTCATGACACCTTCCTGATTATCTCTACAAGTTTTTCTTATTTCATCCAATGGACAAGAACACATTAAGAAGATAGACATAGGAATCATCTCCTAAATGACACAAGCTATGATAGCACAAAGTCTGAAATCAACTTGCTTTCTCATTCAAAGAAGGAAAAATATGATTAACAACTTGAGCTCAAAGTCTCAGTAATAACCTCTCAATTTTGGTAGAAATTTTCTTCTTTTATCAAAAAATCTCCTTTTTAAAAAGTAGGGATTTACATGATATAGTAGCCCAAAAAATATTGGTGCCTTATTCCATGGAGTGACCCATGTTGCATTCAATGATTTGAATGCATCTTTAGTTCTATCTAAAAGAACCATGCTAAAATAGGGCAGCTACCTTGACTATGGTGTGTCATTTCATCTCAAATGTCTTCTCTTAGTTTTGGATCATCTGGTTTGTCCCCTGTGATGTCTACACATCTATCCATTTTATCTTTACTCCAAGGGAGATAAAAAAGTGGCATATTCAATGTTTGAGGGCTCAAATATCTATTTTGAGGACTGTTCCACCTACTAGAATAACTACTGCATATATATTTTCATTTTTATGTTGTGATTTGAGCACTCAGGCTATCTTTTCCCCTTTCTAGTTTTGTCTTTTCTTGGCATTTGAACTCTCAGGGCTATATCCTTGGCCTTGCTAGCTCTTTTAGCTCTCTCTCTTTGTAGTTCTTCCTTTTGGCCTTGGCCTTAAGGCCTTTTAATGCATTCAGGTCCACGCTTAAGCCTGCAAAGATCAACGGCTATTTCATTGCTACAAATTTGACATCTTCAGGTCTGTCATCATTTGAAAGCCAATGGCTAGTTGGTTTCCCTAAATTTGATGGCTATGAGGATGTCATCAGATGTCTAGATCCCAATAGCTATTTCACAATGTTTGACTTTGATGTCTACGGGCCCATCATCTTCCTTGGCAATTCCTTTAGTTTTGTCATTTGATCTTTCCCAGAGGGGACCTGCCCTTCGGGGTCTTGAGAAATGGTTCATTTTCTTCGGTGAGAGCCCCCCACAAGGGTATCTGCCCTTCAAGGTCATCCTTCAAGTGGTCTTCAGAGTCCTAAATCCTTTAGACAAAATGTCTGAAGGAATTCCCTCGGACATCTTGTTCGAAGGAAATGTTCCTTTGTGTCTTTCCCACTTGCTTTCGGTCGGGCTTCCTTCTTTGAGATTTTATTTTGGTCAGGTTTATTTCCTTCAGATAAAATTTTGAAGGAATTCCTTTGGAATTTTTGTCTAAAGGAATTGCTTTAACAACTTTTCCACTAAAAATCCCTCGAAGGAATTCCTTTGTTCATTTGGCCTTTGAAATGGTCCACCTGCTCCTCGCTTGCCCTCCAAAAGGGCTGTCTGACCTCCAAGGTTGCCTTTCAAAAAAGTTGCAAGGGTCGATTTTGGATGCTAAGTGCCCTCCGCAAGGGTACTCTTCAAGCTTTTGAAAAGTTCTTTTGAACTTCCTTATTTGAAAATGCCTAAGTGCTGAGAACCTATTTCTTTCCTTTAGAGTCCATATAAAACAACCTACAAAATCCATAGATTCAAGTCCATAGAACTGGAAGAATTCATATAAATAAGTCTATAGAATTCATCCTATAGAGTTTATAGTTTCTTGAGTCCATAGAAATGGACCTACAGAGTCCATAGTTCTCAACCCATGAAGTTCATGGAAATGAGTTCATAGAAATCATCCTACAGAGTCCGTAGTTTCCTGCCTGCAGAGTCTGTAGATTTAATCCTGTGGAGTTTGTAGATTTGAGCCTGTGGAGTTTGTAGATTTGAGCCTATGGAGTCTATAGAAATTTTTTTGTAGATTTATTCCTTAGCTAAAAGAGTTTTGAAAAATAGAGAATTTGAAGGCTCAGAATAATTTTTGAGAATGGAAGAGAGAATTTTTGGCCTATAAGACCAAATATAGTTCATGTGTTGTCCCAAAAATGAGTGATAGACTTTGGGAACAATAGTATGTAGCCTTAATGGTGGTCCTTTTATGTTATTGATCACCTTGGATGCATCCCTATTTATTTTTCATGGCATTTGATTGAGATTAAATGGCATCATGTGCCATTTCAAAAGTTTTCCCTAGTTTGAATTTGGTCATGTGTGCGATCTCCAGGAAGTCCCTTAGCTTCTCAACCTTTAATTTCATTGGCTATTAATACCAGTTTGGGCCAATCAAATTATACCAAACTTATTTTACTCTTAATGGTCCTACAGATCCCTGTTATCAAATCTTAACCTTTTTAACCTCCTACATACCATTGATCTCCTTGGTATGAATGAATGTGGTCCATTGATTTATTGCCATGAAGATCCATTGACATGTTGAATTTCATTCACACCATTAGATCAAGCTATACAAAGCAATGGGAGCCTTTAACTTACTTGGGCCCACTCTCCTATTAGTTGAGCTCATGTCATTGGATCATCAATATGATTGAACACTGATCATTGATCTAGATTAGACCCACCTTATTGTCAATGAACATTCACCTCTAGATCTTTGCTCGATGAACCTACAATGTATGATCTTATATAATTTATAGCATTTTAAGGGTTTTTAACCCATGGACCTTTTGACTAGTTTGACCCCAACATGAACCATTAGATCTGTGTTGTCAGTATACAAGCTCATGCTGACCATTAGATCTTGATCAAATTTAAACCCTTTAAGGACCTTTTGAACCCAGATGGTTATTTTATAGATCTCAAAGTTGACATTATCATAAACATATTATGCAAGAGGTCCAACTTTAAATGCTCAAAACTAGAGCTAAAAATCTTGGGTGGACATGAATTTTGCAGAGCATGTCCATAGCATGAAGAATAATGTGGCACTACAATCCTTTTTCTCATGAGGATTATTGAGGTACATTTATTAAATATAGAAGTGAACTAGCTATTATTTTATGGATGACATTCTGGTGATGGTCTGGTTCTTTAAACTTGCACATGCCATCTTTTGATCAATCTTTCAAGGTTTTGATGGGTCCTTAAGATTTTTGCAACCTAGTCCATGCTCCCAATTGCTTGGAACATATGAGAACCTATTTGGATCCTCATCTTTGTAATTATAGACCTATTTCAAACCTTTGGTCCACTCATTCTGTTAATCAATGCAAAAGCTTTATATGTGGGCCAAACTTGGCCAATAGAAATACTATATTAGATTAATATTATAAGACATAGTTAGGGTTATTCCATATTATTTATTGCTTAGAGGATTTGTAACCCTCTTCATTGATGCTTTGTTATAAGTGCTCCTCTAGCTAAGTTTAGTGGATCCATTTGGTGATGCCCTAATATAATTAAGTACTAATAGGTTGTATTTGTTTTACCTTATCTAAGTCTGGATCTCTTAGATATGATAAGTTGTAAGTTAATCCCAACTCATTGCATACATAATGGCGAACCTGAAGTGAATTAATTATTAATTTTTATCATTTAGAAAACATCAGATCATGTCAACAAATCCATAATTCTCCATGAGTTTTTCAATGAGCTACATCGATGCAGGTCAATTTCTTTTAATTTTTAAATTTATTTTCTAGTTAGATAACTATATCAACTAGGCTTGATTTAATTTTATTTATATGGTTTATTTTTATTTTTTAAAAAAAACTACATTGACTCAGGTTGATCCGGTCTATTTTCTATGCATTTTAAATGAAACTACATTGATGCAAGTTGATATAGTGTTAATTCTATGTTTTTCTAGCAAGCTACTGCAATGTAAGATGATCCAATTTTTAAACTCAAATATGCATTATTTTCAGCCAACCAACTACATTGACCAAGGTTGATCTAGTTATATATTCAAGGTAATATTATGCTATACTATATCAACCCAATTTAATATAGTTTTACTTTACAATAAATTCTATTAAGTAAATTTTACATTCTGTCAAAATTAAATTTACATAGACAACTATATTGACCCAGTCTACTATAGCTATAAATCCATTTCTTCTATGTCAAAATATATCAACCATGGTCGATATAGTTATGTGTTTGAATTTTTTATTAGTAAACTATATCGACCATGTCTAATCTAATTTATTATGTCTATACTATCTAGAAAACTACATTATCTTGTGTCAATATAGTTTTTTGACATTTCATTTATGATCATAAGCCAGGAAATTTATAGTAATTAATAAAAAATTTATTTTTAAGTTGACCCCCTATTTATCTCCATTCATTAAAAGTTACTATTTAATTTTTCAACATTGATTTTAGACTTTTATTTACTCTTTGTTTGGCTTTCCCTAGAAATTGTGTTATGATAATTTTCAAACTACTTATCTACTATCATGAAGGGATATGTGGCTTTATATTTACAATCAATGTCTATTATTTACATACATCATGGTATGAGGAGATTCACCAAATACTCATAGCCATAGTACAAAGATAAACATATACTTTAGTTTTTATGTACCTCAAAGTATTTAAGAAATGCTTAGGATTCTCATTTTGATTGAACCTTATGAACCCAATAATCAACTTGATTATGTAGTACACTGATTAACAATTATTACCAATAAGTTATTCTTATTTTACCCTTGAAACTAGGTTTAATGGGCTATGGGAACATTACTTATTTTATGGTTAGTACTCTAAAATATTGGACTAACAATATCTAATGGACTATTAAGTATCTTTGAGAGCCTAAAAATCAATTATTTTATTACATATACTTGATCTTCATTTTAGATAAATAATTATCATAAATAGATAAATTTCTAATTTGATACTTATTACTATATTTTATATTGTAGACTATATCAGTTAGCATCAATACAATTATGTGTTGTGTGTTATAAATACATCCAGATGCAATTATGGTAGATGATAGAAACCTATTTTAAGTAAAATCTAAGACTACCCAAGATTTCATTAAAATATGGAAAATCTTAACTAAAAAATTTAAATAAAACATGTAGGAAAATAACCTCTTTAATTTTTTCACTAATTATCTTCATCCCAAACTTCAATACTGTGTTAGGACTATCTCTCCAAAATATTTGGAAGAATCTCTTGAGTAATATAAAAATCAAGACTTTCTAATAATATAATTTGAGACTTCCAAATATCTGGTGGGAACTTGTATGCTTATGAGATCTAAAGTAAACATGCTACCAATGATGGTGTTTCAGATACCCATGATTATATACATACCATCCATGATATTCTTCCAAGAGGTTCTAATGTTGCAACTCTTTATCCAAAATTCACAAATACTCCTTTTCATCCTTATCCTTCCACAGATTCGTACGTGTATAATGTGGATTCTCACCAACCTCTTTCCAAGTTAGAAATCCAAAAATGTATTCATAAACCTTCAACACAAGAATTTGATCCTACTCCCCTACCAAAAATTAGTATGATCCATACAAATTTTGTTGGTATGATTCAAGTTGGGGACATTCTCATGAAACCTATAGGCAACTTAGGAACTTTTCTCTTGAATTTATCATTGGTCCCAACTTTAACCACAAAAATATGATTCGTAAATGTCAACAAACATTTGAAATGGTAACTAAATCTCATGATTCCAAATTCAATCATGAAGATCTTAATCAAGTTAATACTCACTTGGATATCTATAAAAATCCACTTCCCAATATCCAATCTAATACTACTCAACCTCCAACCTCTAATATTTTGGAGACTTTAGTTGACACTAATTCTATAACCAATGATGAAAATGTAGTCAACATGAAAAACATGAGGTATGTAGTATCATATAGTTATCATTATCCACACTCTAACTATAACAAATTTCCTACTTCCCACATTGTTCAATATAATTATCCATATCACTTCATGAATATTGAATATATAGAAACACAATCTAATCCAGTACATTTATCCAAATTGTATAAAAAATAATGATACAACTTGATACTCATCCTTATTTCATCACTATGACATATGATAATTCAATACCATCAACCTCTCCTCACTTAGAACTATTTTCTTCAAATATTGTAAATAAATCTAATTCTGTACCTACATCTTCACTCATCACATCAACCACCTCAAGGGAGTCAATTCCTAACCCAACTATGCCACAAATGACATTAACCACCTCAACATAGTTTCATCTACCTTGACAACCTATAATGGCCAAGTCCAAATAACATACTTCAAATCATCATCAATTTAAATGCACTTCCATTCCTCCTACATATTTTCTACAACATTATGTGTATACACATAATATTTTCAAACTTTTGTTGATTACTAACACATTATATCTTGCAATAACTTGTTGAGTCTCAATCTCTTTGAGTGCACACCTTAAAGGGTGAACCAAGAAAGGGGTGGGGAGACCATTGGTGATTTATAGGATTGTTGTCCCTTTTCTCACTTGTTATCTACACAATTGTCTCCTAAAACCATTATACCTAAGATTCTTCTTCTCTATTGTACCCTCTCCAGTCATTTGATACATTTTATCCTCCTTTTCCTCACCTTAATCTCTTTTTTTTAGTTGGATATACTAGGTCAACTGGGTCAACCCTATACAGTTTCAGGTAATTCTCACTTAGGAACTAGTTTGGCCTTTGGCCGACCTAGCTCATGACCTAGTGAATTATTATCCAAAATTGTGCTAGGTCGACTGGGTCGACCCTGTCAATCAAGATTTTTGGAAGGGTTAAGGTTCAATTCTACCTATATATAAAAGTTTATTTCACCATTATTTAGAGAAGAGAAGAAGTAATAGCTATTATGCATATTCTTATCCACCACTCTACTTAAGGAGAAAGCTTAGGGTTTCATAATTTCTTTGGAGATATGTATCTTATCTTGTGGAGAAGTCTTTTGGATTCATTGATAGATTGTGTATCCTAGAGCTGATTTATCCTTGTCATCCTTATATACCACAACAACCTCTTACGAAGCACCTTGGCTAAGGGAGAGATTGAAGCTCGATGGGTTCGTATTTAAAGGTAAGTATTCCTAACTTTGTTTTTCCTTTGTAAAAGTAGATAGATATGCATTTGTACTTATCTTCCATGTATTAGGATTTCATATACATTGATGTGAGTATATGTCTCTTATGAATATTTAGTTTTATTATTTATAATCCCCACTTTGTGCCACAAGCTTTGGTGAGCACTAGATTAGATTTAATTTACTTGTTAGTTTAGTGAGATATAAAAAATTAGGACCCCATTAGGGTTATTGTATGATTGTGCTTGATTGGAGGCTTTAGAACCCTCCCTAACATGGTGTATTATGATAAGAGATCCCCTAATTGGGTCTAGAGGATCCTCATATTGGTCATGTTCACACTTAACAAATGTGTCCCCAATTAGAAGTGTATGATATGATTTATCTTTTATAAGTTAGGATTGATTTATAGACATGATATATTTTTGATTTCATACATTCTGGTGAACCCGACATGAATCTAACCCTTACAAGTTTTATTTCACATTTTTCATCATTTTATCATCTTATTTTTCATATATATATGATGCTAGGTTGACTATATTGACATAGTACTAACTTATATGCACAAGTTTAACACATGGTCACATCCATACAATTTTGTTCTATTTGTGTAGATTTTCTAGAATTTTAGTTTAGACTACTATGTCAACCTAGTTGACCCTATACATTTTTAGGCATCAAAATTATCATACTAGGTTGATCCAATTGACCTTGTACATTGTCAGGCTATCAATAATAGGTTTCTACAAATCTAGGTCGACCTAGTCAACATAATCAATAGACTTGGAAAGTACAAATCAAGGTTCTTCAACAACAATCTTCTTTTTCTCTACATCCTATAACCCACCAAGGTTCCTTTCTATCCTTATTTTTCATTAATAGCATTTGTTATAGTTCTATTTTTCATAGTTTTTAGTCTTTAAAACTTCCCTTATACAGTCAACTAGGTCAACCTTGTTGACATAATTCTATATTTTTTATTCTATTTAGAAAGCTAGGTTGACCCTATCAATGTAGTTCATTTTTAGACCTTTGATTTCATAGTATAGAGGTGATACTATCAACCCTATTCTATATTCTATACATACACTATCGGCTATAATGACATTGTACTATGTTTTACAGTTGGAATTAACCCTTATGTGCTAGTAATTAGCTCACACTTTCATTTTTTGTTGCTTGCATGATGAGAATTGATCACATAAACTAATAAGGTGGTTTTTCAATATACCATATAGTTATTCTATTTTATCTTTTTTTCACACACTATGAAGTCATAAAATATTAAAAAGTATTTTAACAATTGTCTACCCAAGGCCAATCTACTTGGATTTCATCTCCAAAGGGAAGCCGACTTGGTTTTCTGGCCAAGTATAAATATGTGGTTAATGGTATATTTTAGCTAAACACCTAACACCCTTATCACTATGATATGTGAAGTGAGGGGGTAGGCCCCAATACCAAACCATTATCATTGCCAATATAGATCCTTTTTAGCCCAAACATCCTAAAACCATCCTTAAATTGATTTTTAGTTCCTTGCTTATAGCCAAATTCTTATCACATTTAAAACTATACTCTAATAATCTAATAAAATTTAGGTTGACCACTTAAGTTAACTTTTACTTTCCAAGTTGACTGCTTGCTCTTTACTCAATTATATGTTGTATTGTAAAAACTTGCATTCGCCAAAATTGGTGCAAGGTTTTGTCCTATGTGCCTCAATTGAATCAACCTCATTAATCCAATTGATTGTGTATTTATTTTCATTTCTTACTTTCCTAAGTACTTACAAAAATTTTATTGTCTTAATACATAGTCATTTTGTAAACACAGTCTCTTACAAACTATCTATTTTTCCTGTCTTTTATGTTAGGTCAACCTAGTTGACCCTGTACACTTTTTCAACCTCTATTTTCTATGTTAGGTCGACCAAATCAATTCTATATAATTTTTAGGCTTTATTTTCTATAGTATGTCAACCCAGTCAACTCTATACAATTTACTATCACTTCATATTTCCTTTTTTTTCCATATCTCTTACCTTGTTTAGTCATTCTCCTTCATTATGAAATTTTTGTTTGAAGATAACACTAAGTTACATAAAATAGACATGATGAGTCTTACGAACCCTCATAAGCAGAGTAGGGATCATCTCCTAAATAAGAGTAATATTCATATAACCACTTACATAATGAATTATAGGACCCCTCCTCATTCCTCTTTGTATCATAATCCTCTCTTCTCCCTTGAAGATAAACCCTAATTAGAGTATACCCCTGAAATGCTCTTTTTATCTATGAATTTCCTCAACATAGAGGAAAGGATCCTTCTACCATTTACCATCTCATGATTAGTGGTCAAGTTAAAGAGCCTCATTCACCTTCTCCCACATTCTCAAATGGATTAGGAGGTATTACCTTCTTTTATTCTTATCCTCTTCCCTTGATTATGACCCCTTATCATACCATGACCTGTTATTCTTTAACATTTACCTCCATGCCTAGTATCTCCACTAACATGATAGGTTCTACACTTAGTGGGCCTCTCCTAAGATATACTCTCCCTAATCCTTCCACTAATGTATCATTTGATACCCAAGGTAATCATGATTCTAGTGCTTCCTCTTCTCATCCCTTTACTAGTCCATCTTTTGCCATACAAGAAAATTTTGCCACTAGTTTCTCATAATCTAACAGTACCTCTCAAGATCCTACCAACACCAATAGTGGTACTAAGCCACTAATACAAACTATAATGCTTCAAATAATGCTAAAAATTCCAATCAAACCCATCAAATCTTGTTATAAACACTTGGTCAAATGAATATTTTTCAAGCTCATAATATAAATCAAATGATGAGAGTGCAAAATCACCTTCTCCATCTTCAAAATCATCCTCAAACAACATCTTGGGGCATACATAGACAAAATTTTCCCCCACCTCCTCTTTGAGATTCCCATGGAAATCTCATCCCTTAACCTCCTTTGGTAAACAAAACCATTAAGCATCTTCAAAATGAACCTCTTACCACTCAAATTGATAATATTGTTATAGGAGGTATCACTCCTACCATTTTTATAATGGATCAATTGATCCTACTCTTCATCTAAAAACATTTATAGATCTTTATATGGATCAGGCCAAATTAAATACTTTTTCCACTACCAAGATCCTAGCCAAAACCCTCATGGGTGATGCTCTAGATTGGTAAAACTAACTTAAAACTCATTCTACTATTAGTTTGGAAGATTTAGTGAATGCTTTAGTCCAAGAGTTCCAAACAAGTGATCTTTCTAAAAATACTTTGGCCCACTTTATAAATTGTAAACAAATTAAAAATGAAACTAACCAAGCTTTTGTTAAAAGGTGGAAAACATTGTCCAAAAAATGTGAACATAACATGGCCGATGATAACCTTTTCCATCTCTTTACCAATATTATTTTTACCAAGTTACAATATCAAGTCTGCACTATCTCTCCACGTACCTTGGAGGAGGCTATTGACCAAGAAAAACATCAAGATTTCTTTGTGCATCAATTTGAGCCACCCCAACCTTTTACAGGTCCTTGTATCTTACTTAAGAACAAAAATCATAATGCTAATAGTGATGGTGTCATAGAATCTTATGACACCATTCACACTATTCAAGTTGTTATTCCTAAGAAATATTTGAAATTATCTCCCCTTATCAACAATACACTAATCCTCATTTATTTTCACCTTATATTATCAAATTTCACAAAACCTTATCCTTATATTATTAAAACATATACATAGGCATCTTCTATGAAAACTTGATCCCACTCATCCCATGAAATCCTGGTATGATCCCAACAAGTTTTGTTTGTTTCACACTAGTTGGGGTCATTATCATGAGACATGTAGGAATATTTATAATTTATCTATGGATTTTATTCTTGGTCCTAATTTTGATCTTGAATCTAGAATTTGAAAGCATCAACTAGCATATGAAATCGCTTTTAAGGCTCATGAAACTAATACTAAATCTCAAGCTTTGAATCAAGATAATTATCATTTAGCTATCCATAAAGCCCCTCTTCCTAATCACCAACCTAATAAATACAACCAAGACAATACCAACCCTTCCACCAACAATGCAAAAAGTCTTATTGATCCAACTCCTAAAGAAAATGTGGTTAATATGACTAATATGTGAAGGGTGGTTGATTTCATTGACCCTCAACCTATCTACACCCCTCCATTATCTCACACATTTCATGTTATTAAATATTCTTCTCCAACTCACTTAAATGAGTTAGGGAAAGATGATCTTATAAATTTCAATGAACCAATTCCCACTCCTCCCTTGGATAAAACTTCCCATTCTATTTCTACCATCCCTCCATCTTCTTTACCTAACACTAATGATTATCAAGCTTGTATCAACACTTCTCTTACCAATTCTCAACACTAACTTGAACCAATTACTTTAGCTTCTCAACATAATTTACAACCTTGTTCTCAACCTTCTCCTTCTTATCAACATAAATTTCAATGCACTTAGGCTCCTCCTTTTGAGGACCTCCTTCAACACTATGTACCTATTTATAATAACCTTCTTATGGGTTATGATGAGTGGGATACCATCATGGAACTCACTAATATCCCATCTCAAATTCCATTCCTTGAGCTTATGAGGACCTCTATGCATCATAAAAACTATCTTATGCAACTCTTATTTGAAATGAACATCCCTCATCCTCCTCTAGCAAGACATGAAGCAACCTTATCTAGATTTGAAGATAGCATATTAAAACAATGTGAAGAGATGTACATCCATGTTGATGAAACAATGGGAACTTATCTTTCCTTAAAATTTACCATCACTTATATGATTCTTTATGAGATTAAACTTCATGTGGATGATCCTCCTCTATTCATTAGTGTCCAAATTGGCTATATCCAAATCAAGCATACCTTGATTGATGATGGATCTGACACATGTGTTGCCTCTCTTGATTTTATCAAAACCCTTGGATATTTTTAATGCAATATCAGATCCACACATAACACATGCCAAGGATATGATCAAATGAAAATTCCTCCTTTAGGTTATGTGTGGCTTATCATTACCATTACACCTATCACCGTTCATGTGAAGGTGATGATATTTAACTTTCCTCTTTCTTATAACATTCTGCTTGGTAGGTCATTGACTCACTCTATGAGAGTAGTTACTTCTTCCACCTACCAATGTGTTAAATTACATAAAAATGGAGCCATCTATAGGATTAAAGGTAATACTAAGGAATTTCAAAAAAATTCAAGACTGTGGTGTATTCAAGATTCCTACTCTTGAACCTTTTTCTAGTATTCCATTTCATGAGTCTCAATGATTCAACTTTCTTGTCAATTGGACTCAAGGTTAAAATGGTCATCCCAAAATCATTGGGAATATTCCTCCTAATCTCTTGGATTTTAATGATGATAAGATTGATGAGATAAATCTAAATATTAAAACTTTTTATCTCTTACCTCATCTCATCTTTTAGATTCTTACTTCTTTGCAACCTCATTCTCGCGAAACTCCCTATGATGATATCCCTATTATCTTGACTAAGACTTGGAATTATATTCATCACACTTGATCAAATGATAATGTCATCCCCACCTATCACTAAAATTCATACACCTGACTACAATGATGGTTATTCCTTAGATGATCCATTCTTAGGTAGTCTTGTTCAAGCTTGTGATGCTAAGATTATCCATTATTGTTCTTATTTGCTTTAGTATTTTCATGTATCTTCTCATATTCCATCATTTATAGTTCCTAATTTTATTATTTTTAATCTTTATCATAGGGTAGAGAGGGTTCTGATAACTCCATTTTTTCGAATAACATCATAGGAGTATTCTCATGGATCATGCTATGACTGGGCCTTACTGCATTACTAGGTACTCTAACCCCTATAGCCTATTTATCCCTAAGATGTGTGCAACCCTTATTCAACCTTATGTAGACCCCACCCCTCCCTTATTTGAGCCTACTTTAGTTGAGCCCATTTATGCTCCTACGATAGTTGATCCTATTCTTGCTCCTACTTTAGCTAAGTCTCTCCCTACTTTTGATACCATTGCTCCTTCTATTGAGCCCAGTCTAGTTCCTTCCCTACCATCACCTTCTCTTGGTGATGGTCTACTTCATTTACCTCAGATGGATTCATCACCCACCAAATGGGTTGACAATTCTTCTTAAACTCCTTCTACCTTTTTTACACCTCCTCTTATGAGTACCTCTACTAAACTTACTCACATGCATATCTATTGCTTTTATAGGACATATAATCATTCATCCATGCATTATCACAAAATGCAATAATATATTGATACTTTTTATCCTTCTACCCCTCAAACTTTAGATAAATCCATACCTCTCCCAAAGGTATTACCTGAATATATACATATGTATGGAGAAGTGTATTGTCTTTGGCACTAATGTGGTACCCATCACATTGATCATTATTGAATCCTTCAACAACAATTTAAACATCATCTTATAGCTATTCCTATAACTTATACCATTCCTCCAATAGGTCATTCCTATAATAAGGTCCCCCCTTCTTCTCCCATGGTTACACCTCCTATGTTTCCATCCCCTCTTATGGTCCCTTCATCACCTTATATTCCTCCACCTATGAATACTTCACCCATGGACCTTCCCTCACTTGTGGATCCTTCCCCACCAGTGATTCCTTCATCTCCTATAGAATCTACTCCCATGCATTCTTATAAGCATCCCTTACCTACTAGCCCTCCTCAACATGATCCATCCAAAATTTATAATTTTTCTATTGAGGAGATTAGATGAGAAGTATTTTCCCAATTTTCACTAATGAAAGACAAGACATTACCAATAGTTTGTGTCCAGCTTCACTTATTAGATGTTTTGGATAATGTGTGTGGGCAAATCTATTAGTATTTATGAACACATGCATGGTGTTCTTTACATTTTCATTTGTATTGGAAATTTGCTCCAATCTTATCTTTATCTATTTTTTATATCATTTGACATTGTGTCAAACTCTTATTTATCTTACATGATGACATTACTTTTTCACTCTATCATTTATGTTTGCTTATGGATGTCTTCTATATCATTGCTTTATTTTGATTCTTGAGTTTTTTCTTAAAAATTCCTTGTTTTCTCTTCATGATTTTTTCACCTTCTTATCTATATTTTTCATGGATAATTATCATTATGACTTGGTCATACGAACTTGGTTCCATTTATTCATTCCCTCTTAACCATGTGATCAGTTAGCATAAAAATAATCTCATTATAATCTCCTTTCACCAGTCCACTTTAGATATCCCTTATTTCCTTTTTCCCCTTTTTATAAACTAAGCATATACACAGTTGAAATTTGAGATAACATGTTGGTTCATTTTCAAGCCTAAGTATCCTATTTAGTCTTGTCTTTGGTTACTTAGCTTCCTTTAGCCTAAGCCTATAACTCATTCATGTGTATCACTCTATCTCTCATGTTTGGTCATTCCAAGTCCATATAGAGGAGGAATATTAAAAGCCTTAAAAACATTCAAAATCCAAATCATTTAACAAAAGGCAATGATTTAAAAGGTAAAAACATTCAAAATTCTTAAAAGTAAAATCACACTAAAAGACGTGATTCAAATCACATCTCCTTCTTCTAGTCAAATATAAAACTCCATAATTAGCCTCATGATAGATTTGAGGTCTATTGGGGTGTGGTAGGCCAGTAGATTAGAAAAGGAGAATATAAAAATCTTTTAGTGTTACCTACTTTCTCACGCAAGTACCCAATCTTCATAGTAGACTGATGACTCTATAAGGGGTCTTGAGGAATGAGGAACACATCATGGGAAGGTAGGTCTATTTTAATTTTCTTACACCAATCTACCTTGATGAGTTGATCTTAGCATCATTCCTATTTACCTACACAACTTTGTGTCTATAGCGAATAAGTTTCCTTTCTACTTTGATGGTCACTAGTCACTTAGTGGCTTATCATGTCCTTAGTATGCCTCCTGTCTCTTAAGGTCTTCTAATAAGATGTATTATTTATAATTTTTACATTCCCGTTTTCATTCCCTACATTCCTCATATTTACTCTTTAGAAATATTATTTTGTTCAGTGATCACTCCCCTACAGATTCCATTTATGAGTTGCATTATAAGACCATGGATAAGACCTAACCTTCCTCACAAATTACCATAATTTCACATTATTATTACCATCATCCTTTATTTCTTGATTTTCACATTTATTCCACCTCATTAGTGTTCCCTTTGTGAGTTACAGTGTAAGACCATGGATAGGACCTGACCTTCCTTGCAAAATTTTCCAATAATCCAAGTCACAATCAAAATTACATGTGTCAAATATGAGATAAGATGTGATCGATTATGAAGTTACACGTCATTGACATGCTTCCAAACTTGATTTAGTATGTTTTATGCTTACTTAGTTTCTCTTTCACTTTTATCTTCTTATTTTCTGATTGAATGTAAGAATCTAACCATTTTAAAAAAAATTCATACTTCCTAGCTTGAATTAGTGTGATAAATTTAAAATGAAGTTTTGCTAATTTTGTTTTTCTCTTATACTTCCCAATGCAATTTAGTATGATTGATTGGTTTTTATACCATTTTTCTTTTCACATGCTTTCCACTTTGTTATATTATTTTTATACTTCCCAATGTAATTTAGTGTGATCTTACTTATTTTAATTTGGTACAAAATTTTCACTTGATTTAAAAAAAACTTTTTGCCATCTTGTTTACCACCCTTTTGGTTATTTATACTTAGTCATTTGCTTGTTATTACACATTTCCCAATCTGAAATAGTGTGTAGTACATTTTTTTGATTGATTATATTTTACCAAGTCCTTTTACCTATTTCTTTTTAACCATGCATGTGTCCTACATAATGCTAGAAAAGAAACCACAACTCATATATTTCCTATAGAATATATGACAAATAACTAAATGCATGTGCTATAAATAAATATATCTAAGCATCCACAACCACAACCATAATACAAACATATAAAATCAATAATCCAAACCCCAAAATGAGACATCTCTAAATATATCATGAGTTTTTTATACAAAAATACAACCATATACAAAGCTCCAGCTCTATGGATGGGCCCCATCCTACCCATCTCATGGCCTAGCCATGTTACCCATAGATTCCTCAATCTGAATCCTCTAAATAGAGTGATATAAAGAGGTTATCTGAGATCTTAGTCCTGATACTTTCCCCTATAGATGAGCCATCTAAGTTTGTACCTATGTCATATGGATCAGGGTCGCTAGATGTGTAATTCTCTCCTAGGCTCGTGTCTATCCCATCTGGGTCATAGTCACTAGATGGATGGATCTAGCCTTAGCTAAGGTGTACCATACACATGCCTCTCTTTCACTTAGATCTATTGGTAGTTGCATCCCTTTTTTATGCACTTGTAATTACCTCATAGCCTCTCTAGCTAGTCTGAACCAACTTGCATGAGTTGGGGTAGATGGTACCCTTTGATCCTCTAGTGTAGTAGGGTTGTACAGTGTTAGCTTCTCATCTAAAAATATCATAAAGTGTTCCCCTCACTAGGGACCCCTATCTAGTCTCCTCATCCTCTACCACACCTAAAAAACCAAACTAGATAGATATTAGATTAATGATATATATCAAAATCTATCTATACTCTATCTCAAAATAAACTTAAGTAAAAATTTAACCATATTTTATTACCTATCTATGTGTCAGCCACTACTATCTCACCATTTGTACACCCATTGATCATAGTCTCTCCATTAGTACATCTTTTAAGAAACTCATTTGTAGGTCACCACCTAAAAACAAAACCTAGAGTTACCATTCATATCCATCTCAGGATATGCCTGAGTGGTCTCTCTATAACCTAGCTCTGACCTGACCCATCTAATGGGTCATCTGAGATGTCTAATATCTCTACTCTCTCTTACTCCTGATACCTCCATTGATTCCATGTACATAGTAGTTATTACTCCTAATACTATGGTGATAGTAGTGGTACCTTCGGTACTCCTACCTCCACATCCATCTCCTCTTGCAGTGCTACTTGTCATGCTTAGCCAGTCCATGGTCTCTCATGATGTGGTTTGAGATCTAGCCTCATAATTTATAGCCCTAGTCCTCCTCTCCCCCACATATCTCTCATATTCTAGGCCCAAAATATAGGCACCACTATTGGTGCCATCAAGTGAGGTAATCCCATTTTCCCTAGTACACGTGCTACAAGATACAACTCTATCCACTAGGTATAGTGCCTTGTCACCTCTATCCATGCCAAAGCTAGTGTAGTTGTCTCCTAGCTAGGCTATATCATAGTGATGTGCCCATATAGATGCCATAATATATCCACTTGTATCACCATTTGCAACACTAGTATATGGGGCATGGCCCATACTACTTGGTCTTATCTCTATCTCTGAACTTGAGGTAACCTATCATCTATCGCATAGGGTAACCTAGTCAGTCGATACATGGAGAACCTCTAATATATCTATACCATCAATAATATAATTTGTCCCACTAAATTCTACCCTCTAGATAACACTCCATATATATCATACACAAGCTATACCTAGATGATAGATCCTAAGTCATATAACACCCTCTACTCTAATATCATCTAGCTCAAGGCTATCACAAAAAGTGGTACCTTATCATCTGACTTGTGACACAACACTCATGATATCACAAGTTATATCACAACCTTCTATATATCAAAAATATATGATGTATAGACATCAAACATATTCACCCTCAATCTAGGGTGTATCACCTCTGAACCCATCGTAGGCTCTCCTCTCCTCCTCACTATTAGGTACTCTTATGACTATGGGTGTCCTTGATATGGGTGGTATTAGGATGGCATGCATATCCTCTAAGGTGATACCCAAATCTATGGTATCTCCCTCCACCTCCCACCTAAAGGTATTAGTCAATCATTCGCAGGCTCCCAAGAACATGACTAATAAATCTGAACTAAGTGGTATCCTAAACATGTCTATTATGAGATCAATCTAACTCTATCCTCTATAGATAAGTGCTCCAATAAGTATGGAAGCCATGATGCATCCATTAAGTGACAAAACCTTAGACACCCCTACAACCATAAAACAATAAGATATTTATTATATCCTCCATGTCATTTATAATCAAAATACATTCATTTTCATATTTTGACAAAAACAAGCGTAAATTGCTTTAATTTTTCATTCTTATTAATTGGACCTATTATTAACCTAATCAAAACTTTTAGCCTCACTCAATCATTATGGGAACTTATATCACTCTTTTGGCCTATTTCATGCATTTTTGTACTATTCTAGTCCTTTGGTTAAACATTAGTTTAACCAAAATTTCCCTATTTTTACTTGATTAACTTCACAAACTAAGTCAACCCCTTTTTTTCCCCTCTTAGTGCTGATTTATCATAGTGAATTTTTTATACTAGATCAACAATAATATACTAAGTTGATAGTTTGAAAAACATACTACATTGGTACATACCTACTAGGTCAACAATATGGATTTTGCCAATTTTCAGGCTACTAGGTTGATTGGTTGACTTAGTTTATTTTCCCTGTCAACCCCTTACATTTTGTGAAATATAAGCCTTTCGGTAGTTATATCCCAAAACCCTTCAAACCCATTTACCTAAAGAGTTTTTCCTACCCTTAACATCTAATTTGAGTTCATTTTGATGGAGAAAAATGCTTTAAATTAAAAATTTCTAAAAAACACTTAAAATCACTAAAATATTCAAAAACTAGCTTGAGATTCTCAATTGCCTCCCTGTAATTCACCCACTACTACTGCTAGAGGTCCCTCTCATCTAGCCTATCATCTCCTCATCAACATAGCTCATTTGATCTCTCAAAACTTTTTTTCTCTCCTTCACAAGTCAAAAATAACAAATGACTTTCATTTCACCTTATTTAAAATCACTTTTCAAAAATATTAATCTTTCCTATCTTTTTTGTCAGATTACTTATTTTTCCTATATATTTGTTTCTCCTCATCTTTTTTTTAACCATAAAATGTTCTAGAATCATGATGATGTAGAGAATAATTTCCACTATTATATGCCTATCTTCTATTTTTTTTAATTTTTGGCTATTTTTTCACTAATCTCTATAGGTTCGCCTAATGTTCTTCACATTGTATGCCTTTACTTCTCTTACAATCTACTTATTTATGTACAATACTAAAGTAAGGGTATGTATTTTTCAATTCTATCCTTTCATTTATCTTATTTTTCTACTTACTACAATTTACTTAACATCAATGTTATGTATTATCATGTTCTATTTCTTGAAGCACCATCCCATGTTGCACTCACATGATATGTGATGAGTTTCAAGTAGGTCATATGTATACATAATATTTTAAAACTTTTATCGATTAATGACACTTTGTATCTTGAAGGAACCCATCGAGTCTCAATATTTTTGAGTGCATATCTTAAGGGGTACATCAGGAAAGGGGTGGATAGACCATTGCTGCTTCATAGGATTATTGTCCCTTTTGCCACTTGTTATCTACACACTTGTCTCCTAAAATCATTATCCCTAAGCTTATTATTCTCTATTGTACCCTCTCTAGTCATTTGATACATTTTATCATTATTTTCCTCACCTTAATCCCTTTTTTTAGTTGGCTATACTAGGTCAATTGGGTCGACCCTATATAACTTCAGGTAATTTTCATTTAGGAGCTAGTTTAGCATTTGGATGACCTAGTTCATGACCTAGTGAATTATTATCTAAAATTGTGCTAGGTTAATTGGGTCGACCCTATCAGTTGGGATTTGTTAAAGGGTTAATGGTTAAATATGCCTATATATACAAGTTCATTTTATCATTATTTAGAGAAGATAAAAAGTAAGATCTATTGCACATCTACTTATCCACCATTCTACTTGAGGAGAAAGCCTAAGGTTTTATACTTTCTTTGGAGATACGGATCTTGTCTTATGGAGATGTCTTTTTAATGCATTGATAGGTTGTGTAGCCTAAAGCTAATTTATCCTTGCCATCCTTACATATGACACCAACCTCTTGTAAATCATCTTGTCCAATGGAGAGATTAAGGCTTGGTGGGTTCGTATTCAAAGGTAAGTATTCCTAGCTTTGTTCCTCTTTTGTAAGAGCAGATAGATATGCATTTGTAATTATTTTACATGCATTTAAGTATATGTCTCTTATGTATATCTAGTTTTATTATTTCTAACCCCCACTTTGTGCCACAAGATTTGGTGAACACTAGATTAGATTTACTTTACTTATTGTTAGTTTAGTGAGATATAAAAAATTAGGACACCATTAAGGTTATTATATGATTGTGCTTGATTGGAGGCTTTGAAACCCTCCCTAGTATGGTATATTATGGTAAGATATCCCTTCATTAGGTCTAGCAGATCCCCATATTAGTCATGTCCCCACTTAACAAATGTGTCCCTAATTGAAAGTGTATGGTATTATCTATTTTTTATGAGTTATGATTGTTTTATAGACATGATGAATTTCTAATTGCATACATTATGCACCTTTATCAGATACAATTCTAACTAGATATGATGAATATGATCCTATAACTAAAATTTTTCACCTCCCATCTCAAATTACTTTTCTATAAATCGTGATGATTTTCCCTCATCATCACAATTGCTTAATGCAACTTTCATTTGAAAACATACCTCAACCTCCACCCATGGGGAAAGAATCTACTTTATCTAGGTCTAGGATACTATTCTTCAATAATGTGAGGAAACATCTATAGACATCAACAAAACTATGGATACTTCTCTCTTACTTAAGTTTCCCATTTCTTCAATGATTCTTAGTGAAATATTACTTTGTGTAGACAATATTCCACTATTAATTATTATCTAAATTGGTGATATCCAAGTCAAGCATGCTTTTATTGATGAAGGTTCTGGCACTTATGTTGCATCCCTTGACTTTATTAAAATGCTTGGATACTCAAAATACAATCTTAAATCTACCTAAAATATGTGTCAAGGATATGACATAATACAAATTCCTCTTTTAGGTTATGTATGGGTTCCTATCATGGTTCCTTTTGTCATAATTTATGTTAAAGACATGATCTTTAACTTCTCACTATCATATAATATTTTAATCGATCGACCTTGGACACATTGCATGAGAGATATAGCTTTGTCAACATACCAATACTTCAAATTTCATTATAATGGTGCTAAATATAAGCTTCAAGGAGACATGAATACTTGGAATTTTAATAAATTCCAATAACATGGAGTTTTTAAAATACCCATCCTTGAACCTTTACCTAGAACTTCTTTTCTAGAATCACAATGATTCAATTATCCTATTAATTATAATAGAGGTTATAATGGAGACCTTGAACTTATAGGCAATATACCACCTAACGTATTATATTATGATAATAATTAAACTAATGAGATAAATTTGAATATAATTTTTTTTGATCTTAATTCACACATAATTACTCAATTACATTCTTTTTTATGACCTAGGTATCATCAAAAGATAATGGACAAAATTATTGGTTCTATAGTGATGCCAAAATAACCCATTCCTTGTCCTTCATTGATCAATAAAATCATTTACTCTTGTATTATTGATCTTCATACCCTTGATTATGATGATGGATATTCATTAGATGATCCCTTTCTATCTAGATTTGTTCAAGCTAAAGATGCAAGAATACTTTAATATCATTCTTATTTACAACATTCTTTACATTTACATAGTATTAGTTCTATCAATGTAGCTCCTTCTCATTTTATCTTACTTGACATTATTTATTCTTCATTTGATGTTCACATGTTTGAGATGGATTAGATACCAACTACTTCTCATGTAGTCACTTATGTGTCTCTTTGGAGTATGCTTGTTGATCATGCCATGACAATATCATACTAGTTCACTAAATTCTCTGATCCTTTGATCATTCTCCCTCCTGCGATGTCATCTACATTACTCTAACCCACATTGATACCTTCTCTTATAGTTGATGAGCCTAGTATTGAACCCATTATGAACAATATTACTAATGATGATAAATCCTTACTATTACCCAAGTTTTATCTCTCACCTACATGATGGGAAAATGAGCCATATTTTGAATTCCATAAGGTTTCTAGTCATTAAGTCAAGGATTGTCATGTACATTAGAAATTATTAACACAAAAATAGGCATTAGGTTCCAACCCTACCATAAATAGTCAAATTCCATAGTCAACTACTCCTATATGCATTTTTTGTTTTCATGGCATGAACATGCACACCTCTACTCATTGTCAAAAACTTTGATAGTACATATATTCACTTTGTCTTGAAACCATATAGTCTCTTATTGATAAGAACTTACCTCTATCTAAGTTATTTATAGAGTATTTTCATAAACATGGGGATGTTTATTGCCTTTGGCATCAGTATTCTACACATCACAGAGATAGGTGTAAGGAATACAACATTTTTATGATTTTTCATAGCCTACACCATCACATTCTCAAAAAAGTACTCAAGATCATTCAAAAATAAAGGATCATCATTTTTTCAGCCTACATAATCCCAAATATTTGAAGATATTAGTCATTTATAATACCAATTCGTTACATTGAATACCCTTCAAAAGAGATGCCATGCGATCATCCTTCTTATATCATACCTAATTTTTTTGTATAAACTATGTATTAGGAAGTCCTCACACAAAGCTCTATGGAGATAAATGAGACTTGATCAAAGTTAGATTTTAGATACAACAAGATTTATTTGATGCTATTGATGATGTATGTCATTAAAATCATCAACACATGTGAGCACATTATTGTGTTACAACACATTATTATTCACATTTTCATTTTAAATTCAATATAGAGTTTGTGATGCACTATTTATATATTGCTCTCATGATTGTTATATTTAATATTTTTAATATACTTTATGCATTTATGATTTTTTGTCTTAAAAACATTGATTTCTATTTAAATCATTTGATAAATTAATTTCTAAAGTTTAATTTTTTGTTATGATCCTTTATATTTGGAAACCATTTATTTCCCCCCTATTTTGGGATGACTCTTCCTTACATTCATGCTTGTGTTAAATCTTTTCAATGAATAGTATAGTTATTTATGTAACATGTATATTATACCACACCCAACACCTATCCTATTTCCCTTGTGATAAATACAAATCATATTAATAATTGTACCATTTATTACATAAATGGATCTCTTAATGATCCTCATTTATCCTTATCATTATTTCATTTACAAGAACATATAGGTTAGTCTTGAGATTTCACACTTACTTATAGGCAAGTCTAAGAATATTTAAAGATAACATAGTCTTTAAGTACTTCTCTCTTGTAACCAAAGTGTAAGATTTATTGTGTTTGTGACTTAAATCACTAATGATTTGTTTTATATATCCATACAAAGGAGGAAAATAAAAATAAGAGTTAAAATCCAAATCATAAAATAACCAAAAGGCAATGATCAAAAGATAATTACAAATTCAAAAGTCAAGATCACACCAAAAGATGTGATTCTTCTTTGGCACATCTCTTATTTTAATTAAATCTCTATTAATTCATGTAAATGCATCACAAGGTTCTCATAGTGTTGAAAACACTTCTCATTTCAATATTCAAAGAATATTTTGCATGAGTTTCTAGTTGTGATCTTCCTGAGATCTGTGGTGGATTAGTGGCCAAGTTATTTGACTGTTTCAAAAAATTAATATGTAAATGATTGTTGGGAGCAACCATGGTCCTAAAGTTTTGTGAAAGATGAAAGTTGTTCTTGCTAAGTCTAATGAATGATGATCAAATGTTAAAGTCTAAAAACCTAATCTAGCATGAATATTTATGATGAAAAAGTAAACTACATTGATTTGATCAAAAAATGAGAAAATAAGTAGGGTAGGACAAAAAGAAGGATGTTTCTATTCTGAGTTTAGACATCATAATAAAGCTTAAATTTCATCAAAGACATGCAATTCAAACCAACATATGACATGAAATTACCAAGAATATAGATCCTATCATATACCAGGCAAATGTCTAGGGATATTTGAAACATCCAAATTAGAAATCAAATTCACTTTAAAGATTTACTCAAATGATAAAATTGTATTAACACATCTTCAAGAAGAGTAATGAAATTGAAATTAATTTAAAACTTTTAGTAACCTAGCATAAGTTCAAATTAACAACTCTAGATTAACATATGCACATCTAGAATTCATAAAAGCAATTCAAGTCTAAACAACAAACCAAAAAATTGAGGAAGAAACCATGATAACAAGCAAACAAATAAATATGAGACAATCTTTACAGAATTATCTTGCTTTCATTACTTGCTCCAAAATTTACACAAAAGTTTTTGCTCTAAAAACTTCTTCCCTTTTTACAATGACAATACCTTCTTTTATAAGTAACCTATGAAGTATGTCGATTAGTCATTACCAAATGAGAATTAGACAAGTGGTAAGGATAGTTGTCCTTATACAACATTCTAGAACCAATTATACTTTTTAAAAATGACTAACCTATAATCCACATGCATTACATATTGCACATGCTTTTACAAAAGTAAATTCTTTTCAAATGATTTACATAGTTAAGCACAAAATAATATTCCAAGTCAATTTAGTTGACTTTGGGATACCCCTATAGCTGCAACCTTTTGCCTTTGTGACAAAATCTTCATGGCTTTATCATATTTTCCATCAATCAATATGAGATTGATGATTGATTCCATGAACAACTCCTCTTCTTTTTCTACCAAATCTTTGAAGACCTCATCGACTTTATCCATTACTTATTTAATACTCCTAGCATTACTAATCTTCTCATCTACTGATAGGATCATATCCAAGATACATTTGTTGTCAGCCCCTATAGTGCCCTTGATTTTATTATTAACCTCTTTGATGAAATGTGTAGCTTTGTGTTGGAACTCTTCATCAGTTATCAAGCCAATAGGACTGAGGATGGTTGGATTCTTAATCAAACCTCATAGTATCTAAACCATTCTACTTTTAATTTGCTTGAAATCATTTGAAAGTCCTTCCATGCCTTTAGACCACTTATTCATATCCTTGATCTTCTCCATCAAGGCTATTATAGCCATATTAAAATGTGACAAGTTTACTATTTTGAGTTCAAGAATATGGCCTTCCATCAATATTTTGATCGATTCCTTTACTTTATTATCTAGAGCTTGCCATTGATTAACTTGGTTCATAACCATAGAATGTTGTTTGTTCACCATGTCCAGTTTGGAACTTATTATTTTAAAAGAACTAAATTTTTCATGGATAACTGCTTCAAAATTATCAACAATATCCACTGGGACTAATATAGTGGATTGCTATTCTAAATTCTTCTTTTCTTATTTTAACCCTTTGATTATAGCTTGTAACCTCTCTACTTGAGATTGACTTATCTCTAGGACATCTTCTTCAAATATGGGATCTTCCCCTAGTCCCCATTCTTTCTTCTAGATCAAATGAATCAAAGGCTCAAATTTTTAATTTATAATCTCTTGGCCTTATTCCATGACAATTTTCTTAGTGAATCTTTGTAAGCCCATAGAAATTGGATCATATTTGACCCCAATTGAAGACTAGCCCATATGTTTACATGGCACCTCTAATTTTATATGATCTAATTGACTTGGATTAGAAAGTCATGTTTATTCTTCATTTTTTAGTGCTAGGATCCAAGACTTGAATTCCTATTGCATAAAAATGTCTATGGTATTTATTATGGACCATGGATGATAAGCAGTAGGAATCCTTTCCAACCTTGGTTCATATATGAACCATTCAAGTATAGCTAGTCCATATATTGGATTATCTTCATTATAGAGATTGATCTCTTTTAAAAGGAGGAATGATGGCCACTTTTGGTTTCTTAGGTTTTGCGATAATTACAGTCTCAACCTTCTTTTTAGGAATATCAACAATCATTAAGTTTAATGACTTTTATTTTCCTTTTTCCTTCTAAGATTCCTCAACCTTTTATTCATATGCAATAGTGTCTAATTCATATGTCAGGGATAACATTCTTAAAGCATCTTCAATAGATTCTTGAGGGTCCAAATCTATCATATGAACCTCCTATTGGGGAGAATCTTGTTTTGTTATTTTAGAGGATTTAGGAATTGATGAACTTGAATCAAATTAATTTGGTCTCCTCTCTTCAATCCTATATTATAATGGTGCATCTATTGGTGGAAGATTAGAAGAACTAACATCTACCAAATGATAATGCCTTAGACCAAGTTGCCATCTATCCTCCATCTTTTGATATCTTTGCAATCTAGACTTAGGATTTATAATGTGCTCTTTCATTCTTCTAGAAACTTCATAGTAGGAAGCTACCTTGGTGTATATAAAATCAAATGCACTAGGTTCATGCTCATATGACATAACCAAAATACCTTTGATTCTCAAATGTTCCTTTACTCTACCACATGGATCCCATTATTTGTGATCATCTACTTGAAAATTGAAAGAGAGTCTATGATTTAAAGCAAATTCAATGTGATCCCATTTATTGAAGATGGTTATACCAATTGTCATGGGAAAAATATGTAGAAGTCCCTTTCTCTTAGTCTTGAAAATGCCATCTATCTCATTGAAAATTGGTATGCAATTTCTTGTTATTCTAACTTGTCAGGCACATGAACTAGTAGTTTGAGAGGGGCAGTTTGAGTTCCTTCAATTATTATAACTATACAATCAAGATATAGCCATATGTCCCACATTGTTTCAATGGATTTATTGATTAAAGGGCTTATCCTCATCATGGGGATACCCTCATTGTGCTGGTTTAATGCAAGATATACACAGTCATAAATAAACTAGATATGGTCTCTATACATATAAATGTGAAATTTTAAATAGTACTAAGACATGGTTTGAGTACCATTAGGAGACCATTATATTTGGTTAGGGATCTTAGTGGTATCACACATGGCATCTAACAAGTAGAACATCATGAAGAATTCATTCCTTTTCTTGGTTTTAATCTCATAAATCTATCTGCTTAGGAAAATGCTAATGATTTCACCTAAAGGGGGGACTATCATTTATTCAATGATGAAATAGAAAATAGGCACCCATATTGGTTTAACATGTTTTGTATGTGAAAATATATATAGATTATTCATCATGGTCATGACCATTCTAATCCCAGGTCTAAATTGGCTCACAGGGTTTTTCTTTATAGGACCAATAATGACCTTGTTACCAGCATTTAACCATTTTGATAAGATATCCATCATGGAATGTTTTTTGGCCCATGTATTAATGGAATCAATGTCTATCTAGGGCCTAGGTAGCTTATGGTAAGACTCAAAAGCAATTGGGGATATATATGCAATTTTCCTTAGACTAGGTTCATGAATAAACATACCTTTGTCAATTTTAGTATCTTTGAAAATAGGATTTAGGACATTGATATAATGTAGTACCTCTATTTTAGCAACAACATAATGGAGTCCAGTCATCTGAATTACCACTATCATCATATAGTATCTTCACTAGAAATATCTTCTCTTCTTCTTTGGTCAAAATCCCTTGGTTCTCAATTATCTAGAATAAATTCTTACAATTATTATCTCCATTGTTTAATGAGGAAGCTAAAAACTTGGTATCCTTAAATACTCAGACTTCTACATACAATGATAAATATAATTTAATTGATTTCTTTGAATTAGCTCTGTACATTTCCATTGCTATGACTCTAATTGAATTATGAGCTTACAAATGATAATTCAACTCTTTCGGCTCAAAGCAATGAATCCAAGAACAATTTAGGGATTTTTAGATGTTTAAATAAGATTTAATGGTGGAAAACAAGTTTGAAAGACATGATTTGGTGACTTAGATCATACTTGGATCATGTATTTGTACCTTCACATGCTCGAGTCCATAAAATATTTAGATATGACAGATTTGCCTATGTGTCATATCTTCACCATGCTATTTATTTATTTTCAAAACCTAACCATTATGACCTTGGATACATTTCATCATCTCATGCCTCCTAGATTTTTTATTAAATTCACTCCATTAATATCCTTAGGAGTCTCCTAGCCTTAAATTTCAATGTGGCCATCGATCTTTGATTTAGGCTTCTCAGATCATGCCAATTGGCAGATCTGTATGATTTTCATGTACCCTATTGATAATTCCCATCTAACTAACACTTTGATGCCACATGGAAACATAGCATACAATCTGGTCTCTTTGAATCCTTGACTTGCTTCACACCATTGATCATTATCTATATGATTAAACACGAGCCATTGATCTTTGATCTATATAATTAAATGCACATCATTGATCTGTTGAGAATAAGATCAAATGTGAACCATTTATATGTAGCCTATTCACTTGATTAAATATGGACCATTGATCTTTATCTAATTCATCATGAGTGTGACACTTATCACCATTGCTTTCAATCTTTGGATCCTTTAATATTTTGAATTTGAGCTCGTCGTTAGATCGTCATTGCATGATCAAACACACATAGTTGATCTTTATTCTTGAATTTTTGACTTAAGGAGATCATATGCATGCCGTTGATCTTGGATCTGATCTTCCAAGATTTCACCACTTGGTAGTTGCACATGTAATTCATATCTACAAACAAAAAAAATCAATGAATAAGTGTTTGGGACATATAAAGACTTAGGGTAATTTTAAACTAAGGTTTTAATGAATTAATAAAATAAATTAAAACTTAGGTTAAAATTAAGCTATGACCAAAATTTAATAAGATGACCCATCAAGAATATGAACCTATTTTAATAAAGAACTTATGATAAGTAATTTAAACTAAGGTTTTTTAACATTTTTTAAACTTAGATTCAATTAATCAATTAGGACCAAAGGTTAAAATAATGTTTTGAATGGGACCATGCTAGTTAATCAACTAAGGGTCAAATTAATTTTTAAGCTTATATCCATGAACACTTATTCATTCTAAGGGATATCTATTGTAGAAAAGCTCACTTGTTTATATTTTATGCCTAGTCATGTGTTTGGCAGTCAAGCTAGGTCAATTTTATACTTGGTGCATCTAGGTAAAAGCATGGTAAAGTATGTGACACATAAAATTTAACACACTATTACATTGAAATTAATTTAACATAAGGTGAAAACCTTGTGCACTCACCCGAAGCACAATAATGAAGGAATCGGCCCCATATTAGGCTAGCTAAAACATGGTGCAACCTTGGGGTCAATAGGACTTGGTCATTTGAAAAATGGTAGGTCAAACTATTAGTACTAGGCTATTCTAGGGAAGCTCAATAGGCATGAGCCTATTCAAGGGCACAAGTCTTATGGTGTAGGTTCATATCTGGCTAGGCAAAACTCTTATTAGTGCAAGTTGGGGGGATAACAAGTTAGGGGTCATTTAGGAACCTAGTCAAGTCATGGGGATGGCTTATGTTCAAGTGCTTATTCTTCAAGTTATTATCATAGGCATGGTTATTAGGGCCTCAATGTATGTTGGTCTCAACACTTAGTCTATTTCATAGATATGCCAAAGTCACTATATGGCACAACAATGCCATTAACGACATGGGAAGGACCTTTATACCATAATACATTTAAAACATGGAAAATATATCATTATTCCTATAAAACTAAAGTAAAAAATATACAATATCACTAACTATATGTGAATAATAAACACCCCATTGATTTAATAATATTATTCATAGATTCACAGTTTCAACATACAAAGTTTAGGACATGAAAACAAGCATGTTCTCATCTTTGAAACTACTCATGCCTAGTAGCTCACAAGTGAGATTGGGCCATACATTTTGGATTCTAACCTAGTTCATATAGATTAAAAAATACTAATGGTGGCTCTTTATTTTAGTAGAGCTTCACTAACCATAATCACCTATTGCTTCTTCAAGTTCAAGCTCATTTAAATAGGTGGAGGAGCATATTTTTTCTAGGTGGGATGGGTGCATGCTAGATGCTAAGTTATTTTTGGGGGTTTTTATGTCACCAAATTCACTACTCTGACACCCATGCTCTCCAACCATCATGTGCAAGCACTCAATGATATTCTCCTTTAAACTTGGGTGCTAAGAAATTGCCTACTAGTGGGTACAAGATTGCTAAAGATTCTTCCAGTTGGTGCTAACAGTTTTAAAAGGGATATCATTTGCATGAATTCCTTACACTGAGATGTGCTGAGTTATCATGGTCCACTAGGTAAGTTATAAAAATGGGCCCCAACATTACCCCATACAAAATTACTAGTCCACCCCAGACTAGTCTTTCAGTGCCTTTGGTGCACAAAACTTAGGCACACCCTACTCAAGTTCTAACTTAAAGTTTATAAAGCCCTGGATAGTGATCTTGATCTATTCAATGATGCCTTCTTCTTTAGTTGATGTAGATTTGAGGGTGAACACGCTCATGATTTCTATTTCTTTTTTGAAGGCTTTAAGCCTCTCCCTTGCTCGTGTTACCCCAACATCTAGGATATCCCCTTGCTCACTTGCCTTCATTTGGAAGGCATGGTAGAGTGCCTCCAGGTCTTGCTCTTGGGTCTTTAGTTGGGTGATTAGGGTGTTGATCTTTGCCATCACTTGTATGTACTTGGTTCTACCCACTCTAAAAGTGTGTTGGAATAAGGAATTTTCTTCCTCCTTTGCCTTTTTAAGTCATGCATCAATGACTACTACTTGGATGGTAAAGTTATAAAATATGGCATCTACTTCTTCCACACTCTCTTCTACTTTGGTGAAGAGGTATTCTACCACATCCAACTTTTTGTATAATTCTCTCTTTATGGATTCATAGGGGTCTTCATGCTCCTCAAGTACTAGATTCATCTAGGGAAATATTTTCTCTACCAACACGTAAACTTTGTCAACCTATTTCATCTCTGAAGTATCCACACCATCTAGAAGGGATGGATCCACCTCTTATGCATGCTTAACCAACTACAGGATTTTGAGCTTCATTACCTTTAATTCCTCCTCTCCTTTGAGCGTAATGCCTTTCTACCTAATATAACAAACATAATTGATAATGTTCTTGTATGAAACTTTAGAGGTCATTTTGAGGAGGGCATTAGCTAACCTCATAGGGTTCATATCCCTAGGATTCATTAGTTGGTAGTCATGCCCCTCCTCTAGCCTCTTGGTGCTTTGGATTACTTTATTTGGAACCTCAAATTGAGGCTTATCCATGTAAAAATTGAGATCAAAAGAGACTTGATGGCGTGTTAGTGTTGTGGTAGTTTTGGTGTGCACGAAATCCATCATGTAAAATTTGTCTTCTTTGGTGAATACCTGTTGCACTTTTCCCCTATAGCTTGGCTCATACTCCTCTTCTTATATTATCTCTTTCTCTTATCCACTGGTGCTGGTGCTCCCTCTAGTGCCTTCTTCCTCTCTTTATTATTCTTCTTGGGGTTATTTGATAGATATCTCCCCCTGATCTACTTCTTTTTATTCTTTATCACTTGGCTCACCATCGTGTTCTTCCTCTTATAGGGTTCTTCAATGGGATTTTACCCCTTATTCATTTCCTCTTGTTGTGGCTCTTTGGTGTGAGCTTCCTCAATGTGAGCCTTTCTCTCCATTTACCCTAGTGGGGTCTCTAATTCCTTTTTTGTTTATTTTTCTAATACACCAGTATCACCTTCTTTATCTTTAAGCACCCCTTCTAGACTAGGATGCACCTATTTTGTAGCTTCATTTGCCATCCTGGTGAAGGCACTAGGTGATTTTTGGTACTTTTTCCTCTCTAGGTTCCATGTTAGAGGCAACCTTATTATCTCTTTACTTTACCATCCTGTCCCTTTCCTCCTGGGATGTCTTTTCCTCTTTTTCCTTCTTCCTAGCCTTTTCCTCCATAGCCTTTGTTTCTATTTCCTCTTTCTTGGCTTTCTCATTTTTAGCCTTCTTTTGTGTAGTTTGTGCCACACATTTATTTTCTCTCAATCCTATCTCCTTGGACTCTATTCGATCAATTTCAACTTGAGACATTCGCTTGGTCCTCATGATCTCTCGCTTGTGGTAAAAATTTATCACTGTATTGATGTGCTCCTGGCCTAGGCCCATATCCTCTCATTTGTGCTTCAACTCTTCTTTAGTTGGTGTGTCTAAATGTGTTGCTTCTTTAAGCCCTTCTCTTATTTCTCCTTTCTTCCTCTTTTATTCCTTTTTCCACTTCATCTTCTGTGCCTTGTGCTCCTCCTCTTCTTTCTTCACTCCTCAGCCTCAACCATCTCAATGACCTATTTCAACATCTCAGCATTGGTAATTTATTATTTTTTATCCTCCATCTCCTATGCCCTCTATATCTCAGCCTCACTAAATTTAAGTTTCTTCCATCTTTGCATCTTCTTTTCCAACTCAGTCTGAGGTGGAAGGGAGGGTGTCTCTTCACTTGATGAGGAGTCATCTTCCTTGGGCACAATATATATGCACCTCCCGACTATTTCTTCCTCTGTCTCCTCTCCCTCCCCTTCCTCTTTTATATTAGAAAGAACTATATTGGGCACTAGAATATGCACCTTCCCCTTCTTCTTTGAATTGGGATAAGTCTTTGGCACAAATTTCATGTGCTTATTGGATGGGACAAAGGAGAGGCTCCTTCACCTAATGTGATTTTTAGCTTCAAGCACTCCTCTATTTCTTCCAAATCTCCCCCTATTCCTCTGGGGATACTTCTTCATTTATGGTGGTGCTGGGGTCCCTTCATCATCAATCTAGATAGGAGGATTGTCATTCTGTGCTACACTTTCTTTTTGGGCCACCTTCTTCTTTGGCTTCATTTAATTTTAAATCATATAGATGAATCCTTCTATGGTTGCCTTTAGGAGGGGATCGATGTCTATGTGATCTAACTCATCTTCTTCATCTTTGGTGTCCCTTTCATTGGTGTGGATAAATTGACACCATAATCTATGCCTCTCCATATCTATTTCCTTGACTAGAATGTCTAGTTGTTGTGTATTAGGGATCTACCACAATACATCTCTAAAATATCTAGTTGAAAGGTGTAGGGGAGATTCATCTACCCTGATATATTGCCATCAACCAAAAATAAGTGCACTACATAGTAGCGTTGCATCACGACGAAGGATGCCATTCCATAAAGGCTCTTGGGGAGCTCCTAAGGAATGCACCACTCTAGTCTGAAGGCTTATATGTATTTATCACACCATCACATCATGCACACTTTGTATTTGGCATTGAAGGATGTGGGGCAAGTGAAGTATCTATATTTTTGTGTTAGGGAATCACTATTGGGAAAACTTATAGATTATCTTCATTCCTAACTAGGATCCTAATTTCCTCTAGGATAATTAATATAAGGATAGACCCCCACCTAGAGGTCCCCTTTGTGCTATGGCACTCTAGTGCATTTTTCACCAACTCCTCAGTGATGAACTTTGAAAGATTAAATTACATGCCTTACACTATGTGATATGTAATACACATGTATGCCTTTGATACATTGATCTATTGACTACCTAGGCATAGTTTAGAACTTATGAAGTGTATCACCACCCTCGTGCTAGGGTCCTCACACTTGGTGATGAGGAACATGAAACCCCTATTGAAATATTTAAAGAGATGAGCTATGTGCTCTACCTCTTCATCATCATCCATCACTTGATGGATGTATCTACCAGCATCTGGGAGCCCAATTATTCTCTTAATTAACTACACCAAAATATTAATGCACCTACCTAAAAAGTATATGTGATCCTCATGGATGCACAAGAGTAAGAACTGTACAAGTTATTATAGATTCTTGAAGTAGGGAAACTCATATATTTGAGTTATGATGGAAGTGGCAAACTTGTCTCAAATTGAGACATCAAATAGGTCATGGCCTTGTAGCATCTTATGCCTTGTATCCACCATATAATATTGCATCAAGTCTTTAAAGTGTCTTGACATCTAGTGGTTAAATTTATATAACTGGCATACATGTGTAAATGTATTCCAACTCTCCCATATTGCAACTTCTTTAGGAAATTCATGTATTAATATGACATATTTGTTAATGCCTCGATGTTAAATTTTATGATGCTAACTATTTCGATTGGCTATGCCTTGGTTTTGTTGGCCATTTTTTCTTTCACAATCCTAACCCACTTGGGTTCTTGTTATGCTTCTACAGAGATTGATGTCTTGTGTTTATTCACCATACTGAATCTACTTGTGTTGAACCTTGGTAAGCACAAGTTATCAAAGCCTCAAATGGTGGTTGATGCTTCTACATTCATGGGATTTTCAGTACACCTTTGACTCCTGAGCTTTGTTGGCTATTAATGCTAGCCTGTGTGATAACTCTTTATTCTAATTGTCTATTTCCTACATAATTCTATCTCCACACCTATTCAAATTGGCCTTACTATGAACACAATCCTCTTTGGTATGTCACCATTTTACTCTTGGTACTTGACGTACTCAAATTCATGCTGTGATAGGGTTTTCACTATTAGATTTTTTGTTTTTTTCTTAGGTTCACTCTAAGTCTTGAATTACCTAAAACTTTGTAACCTAATCAAGTCTACCATTTACCATTTTATACCCTTCTCTATCAGCTACCATCATTAATGTAGGCTTTATGGTGTAGGCACCTCAATTTCTTTGAAAACATGAAATTTTTTCAAAATCCTCAAAAATTCTTTGCCATCAATGCATTAATTACATATCTTTTTGCCTCTATTACCACTTTATTAAATGCTCCCTAACGGTAATTTAGTGAAGTGATGTTAAATTCAAATGGTCACTTCCCACTTAAATCTGGGTAAATGCCATCTATCTTAGATGATTTCCTTCCATGCTTGTTTACTTGGCATGACCTTCACATTATTTGTGGTAACCTAGGTACAATACCTCACATGCATGTGATTCAACCTCCTTGGTTCCGTTTTTCCTCTAGTTGTGCTTCCATTTCAAGCACACTTTTTTGTCTTGGTTGGTTTCTTACACTTTGTCTTGCCTTTGCCTATCCTACTCCATAAAAATCCCTTGAGCTGACCCTCCTGTGATTTGTCATCTATTATTTTAGTCTTGCACATAGCCAAATTATGCATCTTCACTTTCTTCTTGTGCCCAACTATGTTGAGCATTTTCACCTTGTTCCTTAGTCTTGGGTGCATGAGTAAATGATGAAACCTTTTCCAATTGAGGTGTAAAGGTTATCCTTACATTTATATACATTTTCCTTTTGTTCTTACATATTCAAAGTCTATAAGCTTCCTCATGCCTAGGAACTTAGGTGTCTGGCCCTAGGTGCTTAAAAAGCAGATGGGCTTGACTCACCCAACTGGTATTATACATTGAAGTACTAGTGTAGTTTATTCTTAGGCTTCTAAGAGCCTTGTAATGCTCACCTTGTGCACATGGACCTTTCATGTTTTTTACGCATTTGGTGAGTCTCATGTGGTAATGATTTAGGTGTCTAGCCTCATGAACTGTGACGGAACAAGTGCTCAACTTAGTTGGAATTATGCTTGAGAGGCTAGGAGAATTTTTTGGAGTTGGACTAGATTAACATACCCATAACTTACGTATCATGGCCTTATATGCATAAAAAGTATAAGTGCTTAATTCACCTAGTTGGAATTATGCATGAGTGTTAGCAGATAAGTCCTTACAGCCATTATGCACTGCATATTGCCTCTTTACCCTATACAAGGAACATACACAAAATTAAAGAGAGTAGTTTATCTTACACCAAACTATCTTCTAGTAAAATCAAATCCAATTGAACAACAACCAAGAAGTTGGTGTCCTTATGGTGCAATCACCATACTTAAACTGATACAACTTTAATCAATTGCCATTGAAATGCCCTAGGAATATTTCACTAGACAACATGTGAAACTTACATGTGCCTATCTCCAATTTTTGTTGGATGATGTATGGGCCCATCCACATTATTTGTAGTTTGCTTGGGTACTTAAAGTACTTGGAATCATAGAGCATCACTAATTCTCCTTCAATAAACTCTTTATGCTTGATATGTTTGTCATGATAGTGCTTCTAGCATGCCTTCTTGATTTGTTGACTCCATATTTCTTGGGCGTACTTCTCATCCAAGCACTCCAAGTCTTCCAACCTTATGCTTAAATATTCTTAGTCATCTAGGTGGCCAATTCATGTAATGCATAAAGATGACACTGGGAATTCTAAGGGAAGAACTACTTTAGTGTTAAACACTAGTTGAAATGGTGTAGCCTTGTTTATGTACTTGTAGGTCATGTGGTATGCCCACAATACTACTAAAACATGATCATCCTAATCCTTATGACTAATGTTGCATATCTTCATCAAGCATGTTCCTACGATTTTATTGAATGCTTCAGCCATGCCATTTTCTTATGGATGATACATGGTAGTTTTGTGGTGCGCCACCATGTATTTAGTTAAAAGAATGTGCACCATATCATTGATGAAATGAGTGTCCCTATCACTAATCAGACTTAATGGGCACCCATATTGACTTATAATGTTCTCCCAAATGAAGTTCATATATGTTGAAGCTATGTAATCTTTCATCAGTGTAACCTCAACCCACTTACTGAAATAGTTAGTTGCCATCAAAATATACCTTGCATCTATGTATTGTGTTATGGGAGTTATTGGACCAATGAAATCAATGGCCCATTTCTTGAATGGTGTTTGGGTAAGAATGGGGATGAGAGGAATATCATCTCGATGGTTAGGATTTTTAATGCACTAACATAAGTCACATGCCTTGGCATTATCCTTTACATCTTGGAATAAGCTTGGCCACCACAAAATTGACTACAATACCTTCCACACCATTGCCTCTCCAGCATAATGGCCTCCTATAATTCCCTCATGTGCTTATTTTAGGATGGAGTCCATTTGTGTTCTAGAACACACTAGCACAAGACTTCATCTCTACTTAGTTTGTATATCTCCCCCTCAATGAGCTAGAAGGGGACAATGTGAACCACAAGTTACTTATTCTCCTTAGTTGACATGGTCTAGGATACAAACCTAGACATTAAGAAGGAGGTAATATCTGCCAAATCTTTAGGGATGTGCTAGACTCTATATAGCTACACGTCTGACACGTCATCCTTAATTGGCACCACTGCATCATCAAAATTGATGTGAGATAAATGGGTTGGCCCCAAGTTTTTATTTACAAGTTTAATGACAATAGAGAACTAGAATTCATAGAATAGGACTATCCACTTGCATATGAACCATGTAAAATAGGTTTGTTCATAAGGTAATTGAGCACCTCGTGATTAGTGAAAAAGATGAATGGAGTCACCAATAGATATTTCCTAAAATTTTTTAAGGCATAGACCATTGCCAATGCCTTGCACTTAGTGGTGGTGTACTTTTGTTATGCTTGTGTCAATTTATTACTTGTAAAGGAAATGGGTTGGTCCATTTTACCCTCACCTAGTTGTGCTAATATGGCACTGATTATGGAGCCTAAAGCATATATATGGATGTGGAAAGGAGTAGTCTAGTCTAGAAATTATATAATTAGTACACTAGCCATCTTTAGATTTAATCCTTCAAAAGCCTCCTCTTACACCTTGCCCCAATAGAATGGGCCATATTTATGCAAGAGTTCCTCCAGAGGTGATACAATTTTTGCATAGCTCCATATAAACTTCTTATAGTAGCTATAATTTCCTAAAAAAGCATGGACATATTTTTATGTAGAGGGAGTTTAGAGCTGAATTATGATTGATATCTTCATAGGGTCAATGAGAAAACCATCTTTGTAGATGATGTGCTCGATAAATGTCCTAAAGGGGGTTGGGAAGATGCACTTCTTTAGGTTTAGTGATATTTAGAACTACCAGTACCTCTCAAACATGAGGTGTAGATTATCATAGTGATAGTTTATAAGGTCATATATGGTATATTCATTGAGATAGACTTCGAGGATCTTATGGATTAAGTCCTTGAAATTAGTGATCACCACTTTAGAGAATGCAACTGACATATTATTGAGTCCAAAGGGAATCACATTATAGGAAAAATAACCCCATTCAATCAGAAAGGTTGTTTTTGGCTTATCCTCCTCCTCGATCTAAACTTGATGGTAGACTAATAACCCATAAGTGAAAGTATAGATTTTGCAACCCATGATGCTATCTAGGACTTCATCGGTGAACATGGTCAGGAATGAGTTAGTGATGTAGGTAATATTCAAAAGTTCATAATTGATGGAGATACATATGCACCCATCCTTATTAATGTTTATGACCATTGGGCTCACCCATTCAGACTCTTAGACATGGTATATGATGACCATGACCTGAAATCCATCTATCTTTGTTTTTACCTTGGTGCAGAGGTTGGGGTTCATTCTATACGAGTGCTTTTTGATAGGCCTCACACCATCCACCAACTTGATGCTCATTTTTCCAAGGGAAGGGTGGGTGCTCTTCATGTCTTGGTAGCTACATGGGAATAAGTCCTAAAATTCCTTTAGGATATCTATGATTAATGCCATCTCTACCTTAGACTAGTAAGTGCCTATAGTGGAAATCTTTAGCTCACCTTCTATGCTGATGTCTACTTTAGTGGTCTTAAATAGCATGTGATAGGGTTCATTCCTCTCTTGATGAGAGTATTAAACTTGCCTTATCCCCTCAGTTGTTTCAAGTCAAATATGTTTCAAATCTTCTTTGTCTAGGGTGATGTCATCCATAAGGCACATGAGTTTTTGTCTTCCTATTAGAGCCTTCCAATTGCACTCTTTCTAGGTCTTGTCATCTTCCTCATTAGAGTCACTATTGAGCATCTAATCTTAAAAGTATGTTAGGAATGATAATAATTTATCCCCAAACATGTCTCTAAGGCACTCTTCTAAGATGGTAGTATCCTTGAATACTACCCTATAAATGACTTGTTATGTCTCTAGTAGCTCTAAATTTTATGAAGAGAAGGAGAATGTGTGCATGAAACTCTCCTTAAGTATCTCCCTAATTTTGTGGCAAGTTTCATTGACAATGTACCATGATTATGCCCATGTTTTCAAAGTCCTATAAAATACATACAACCATAATATTCTTGGTGTGTTCTCATCGTAGACTGTCTAGGTTTCTTCACACACACATACATGTGCGATTGGGTCAGAATCACCTAAGTAAATAGGTATGTATAAGTCCTCATTAATCTTGCCAAATCTAGTGAATATTATTACCTAAACTTCTTTCCATATTGGTATGCTAGGTCTTTTCATTACCCACCAATGAGAAACAATGATATTTAAGGTATGTACTAGTACACTCATTCTATCTATTTCTTTGGGGACATAAGATTCAATGTCATGGACATACCTCTCTATAGGTTGGATTCTTTCATAATTTGGGAGCACTGTAAGCTTCCATTTACTTTTTTAGAATACCCTTTTCTCTACCTTTCTGGCATGGGGAACCCATTTATTCTAATTACAGTCAATCCTAATGAGCCCCATCCTAACAAACCTTAGCTCAGTTGCCCATATTAGGCAACATTTTTGGATAGTGACCTCATAAGCCTCTTCAACCCATCATCATAGGCTACATCAATTATATCAAAGGTTAATTTTTCATTCTCCCATTCAAACATGCCCTCATCACTTCCGTTGAGCTTCTCAGTGCCCTACACCATAATGTTAGAGATGTGGTTGATCTCATTCTTGAGATCAATGCTTTCCACATATGGGGGCCCTTGATCACTTGATAAAGGGATTACCACCCTCTCTTCACCATTCTCAAAAATCATGTAGAAATTATTAAAGTGCATGTCTAATTTATTAGTATATCACCATAGCCTACCTAAGAACACTGGATAGTTGTCTTGCTCTACCTATTTGATGACCTTGAAGTCAACTTAGAACTTGGTGCCCATGATATCTATAATGGTTTACTTCAAAATATCGATAGGTTGTGCTCATATTTTGTTATCCATGAACAACATATGAGGTGAGGGCCTCAAGGGTGGCCATCCCATATTTTCCTAGGTAGTTTTGGTTAGAATGTTAACCTTAACACACATGTCTATAATAAATTCACAAACTGACCATCGATTGATGGTGACATATATTAATAACTCTTAATCATCCTTTACATTTTGAGTATGCCTGACTTCATGTGCCCACTCCATATGCAACATAGTAACTTCAATCATCTAAGGTACAACCTCTTCCTCTTATTTATTACCTATGTACTTCATCAATAAGTCTTTCATTAGGGGCAACATCCCTTTAGTTTGTAAGAGGTACATGATCTTGGTCAACTCCTACACTTCAACCTCATGGTGGTCTTGCTTCTTATGTGAAGCGGTGGCCTATGCCTCAAGATCTCTAGATAGCTAAAGCTCTCCCTGTAAGTTTTATATCATGTTCATAGCTTGTTGCAAGATGTCCTTCTACCACATAAGGTCAAGATAAGGCATAAATTTTAGCTCAGGTCACATTATGTAACTAGTACAACTAGATTTTCCATATTCCAAGCATAGTTCTTGGGTTGGTGTAGTGGGTGGGTGAGTGGTGAACCCATTTCAAGTTGTGGCATATACTTTTGATGGATCCTTGAAAGTCTTTTGTGGCTTGGGAGCCCACTTTTACTCCCTTGATTTATGCCTAACCATTGTGGCACCCTTATCTACACCAAACCAACCTTGAGTTAGATTTTTATATAAGTTTGGGCATTCTTTGATCGAATGTGATCCTTGATAGTACCCACATGTTGGGTGTGTGGGGTAGTCATGTTGATAATGCTTGATCAAACTACACTTGTAACATAATCATGGTGGAAATCTTCCTCTACCACATCTTCTACTTGACCTATGCATGCCTCGTTGATTCCCATAGTATTTTGTTGGATATAGCCTTCATTTCCTTAGCCCACCTACCCACTACCTATGGTCATTACCTACCTTGTGCCTCTTTCCATATTTTGGAGCATCTCATCAATGACTCAATAATTTGATGTTGAATGAGTATAGGCATTGCACATCTCATAATAGATGGTAGTATTTACTTGATTATCATGTTATGATAGGGGATAGTTTTGAGAGTCATGAAACCCATGACAAAATTCATAGTTGAGAAGTAAGGTGCAAACATTTCTACATGGGAAATTATTCTTGTTATTCCCCTCCATCTCATAGTTAGTACACCACAACCCATTGTAAGTGTTATGCACTGAACCAACAGTCAGCTTCTACAATTAGAAGGCCATTGATGTGATCTATGCCTCCATAAATGGGATGATCTTGGTGTTGGTGCTACCTACTACCTTAGCTTAAAACATGGCTTTAAGTGCTTTTTAGGGGTTTGTGAAGGTTTTCATAGACAATGCTCTTCTAAAGGGTACTAGAAGGCCCCCATCAAACCATTGTGTGTGTTAGGATGGGTGGATATCACATGGAAGCTTAGAAAGGAGGGTTGTAAACCATGCATCATATATGTGCATGCTCTTAGATAGCCCTTGGCTAATTTCTTTGAGCATTGTGATGCTCTATTGCTCAAACTCAATAATCTCAAATTCCTTTAAGAAGGACTCCTTAAATATATCATAATTAACCATAGCCTATTTTAGATCAAATTTTCAATACTGGGTGTGACCTAGGAATTTGACTCAAGAAAAGATGGTTAGTATTGTGTTAGTTCTAAAATGAAAACAAAGTGAAATAAACATACTAATAGCATAACATCTCTATGCCTAGATGCGAGGGAGAGCTTAGTTAACAAAATAAAATGACAAACACAACTAAAAATCAAAGAATCAAATACAAGAGTTCCTTCACCTTCCTTCGATGCTCCAAATGCCTTTGTAGTCGTGGCTTGCTTGGCTTGTGCTCATGAAGTCCTTAGAAATGGAAGCTTGGATACCTCCTTATTTGCTTGGAACCTTTGGCTTATGACTTAGATTGGCTTGGAATCAGTTTGACATGGTAACACTAGCTGCATGAAGCTTTTGGAACCAATCTTGCATTATAACTTTGCACAAATTAAGCTTAGAAATGATGTTGTGAGGCCTCCTATTTATAGAGTTTTGGATTTAATTAGAATCAACTTCAACCATCCATCTTAAGATTGAGATGTGTGGTTGAGGATTAATTCAATTTTTGGAATTAAGTTTGTAATTATCCTCATCATGGAATTGGAATAAGGGGCAATTAAGAGGCATGGAGGGCATGAATCCTGATATTTGTGGCATTTATGGCTTAGGGATGTCTTCCAAAGAAATGAGGTCACTTGATGATTCATATATTCCATATTTATTTCTAAAAATAAATATTCAACAAGTTTCCATGGAATTATTAATTAGGCCTTGATTTGGGTTAATTAGCTATTAAGCATGATTAAGCACTTTATGCACAAATTACCCAAATTGATCAGAATGCCTTGTTATTGGTCTTAAATTTGACTGGATTTGAATTATAAGTCCACATCAGATGTGTATTCCCATTTATAATATTTCCAAAAATAAATAACAAAGGCACAAGCCTTGTGTAAAAGATTTGATAGGAAAGAGTAGTCTAGAGCATGTGAGTACAAAATTGGCATTTTGACTCAGAATGATCTGATCAAAGTTAGCTAGCCCATAAATTGCATTGCCCCATTTAGGGATACCTTGGCCAAAATCAGCATTTGAATATGTTAGTTTTACATCATTTAGTGTGTTTTAGTGTTTTTAGGCCAAATTGTGCATTTTAGGTGGAAACTAGCCAAAAGACTGATTAGAGGTTATCGGTGGCCAGTTTCAGGTGTCTACACCGGGTATGGGTACAATTAAACAAGGTGGCCATGAAATGAGTCAATTTATGCTCTAATTGGGTAAAACATTGAGCACACCATTTAAGTTCACACTTAATCACATGCTCTAAGTCATTCTCTATACCATGATACTCAAGCAAGTGCATTGTTATTTCATAATAAATCTGCTAAGGGGTGGTGTTAGATTTTGAGGGATTTCCCCTATAGTGTCTATGTTGGAGGTGGTCCTCTAATACCTCCATGTGTAGGGTTGATACATAACCCTATTAGTGTAGGTTGTACTATCAAACTTGATAGTGAGATGCTACTCACTTGTGGCACTAGGCCATTTCTTGCAGGTTATTGCCTAGTCAGCACAGCTAACATCTTTTGAATGAGAATGATTGAACTTATGTTCTATACTCTTGGGTTTGTGACCAATAGTCTTATGGTATTATAGTTTAATTAATTTTAAGGTATCACTTGTTTGATTATAAAGTCTTGGTTTAAATCTTAAAGTTTATCAAAGTCAATGTTGATAACAGGGTCAATTATCATTCTTCTATCTTTTGGTGGATAATCTAGTGCATGAGATTGCACTTTAGGTTCAAAGGGGGAAGGTGATTTTTATGCATCCTCATTTGTCACATCTTGTAAGAACCTAAGGCATTCTACACCCAACTACTGAGCTTGGTCTCATGCTTCCTCCTCTCTCTCATCACACTGCTATGATTCAAGGGATCCTTCTCCATGCCCTTCTCACTTGATATGAGTCCTCTCAACACTTTTAGGTTCCAAATCATCTATCAACCTATGCCTTTACTTATTATAGATCTATCTTTGGAGATCTCAGGTATCAGTTTGCTCATCCCTTTCCATCATGCCTCACCTACACTTCTCCTTCTCACCTTCTATGCTTGCTCATACATGCAAGGATTTTAGCCTTGTATCCTTATGGTTCCAATACCATAATCCACCAATAAGTTATTTAATTTAGTGGAAATCCATCTTATGAATGCACCCCTTAGTTTGAAAAACAAATCATACTCTACATCTTCAAGGCAAGAAAAGGTTGACACTATGAATTCCAACACATATTTTTTAGTGTGCCACTCCCCACTTGTCCACAACATACATCCAAACATCATCTAAGATATCAAACCTCTTTATGCACTCCTTGGTCCACTTAAGGCACTAGCCATATATTCATATTCTAGAGTTAGTATAGGCAATCATCCATCAATACACATGCTTAGGTAGTTCACAAAATAACACCTCATACAAAGCATCATATAGGTTAGCTTTCACCCATTCTCTTGGCTTATATCCTTGGCACATCACATGCTTTTGCATGAAACTATTTTTCACTTTCTCTATCTAGTACTTAATGTTCTTGAGTGACAGTCAGAGCATCATCCTATTTCACTATTATATCAATAAAATTCAACACATGTCTCAACAATGGAACCAAAATGTTGTAGAAAAGTTTGCTTGTTAAGATTTTGTCCCTAGTCATGCACTTAGCAATCAATCTAGGTTAGTTTTATACTTGGTACAACTAGAAATAAGCATGGTAAAGTTTTTTATGTACAACATTTAACACACTACTATACTATCATCAATTTCACACAAGGCACAAGTATTGTGTGCTCACTTAAGCTACAACAGTGAAGAAATTAGGCCCATGTTGGGCTAGTTGAAACATGGTGTAACCTTGGGGTCAATGGGACTTGGTCATTTGTGAAATATATTAGGTAGACTATTGGAACTAGGCTATTCTAGGGAAGCTCAATAGGCATAATCCTATTCAAGGGTGCAATTCTTATGTTGTAGGTTCATATCTGGCTAGGTAGAGGTTTTGTTGATGTAATCTAGGGGGATACCAATTTAGGAGTCATTCAAGCACTTAGTCGAGTCATGGGGATGGCTTACATTGAAGTGCTCATTCTTCAAGTTAGTGTTCTAGGTGTAGTTCTTAGGACCTCAGTGCATGCCAATCCAACACTTAGTTTATTTCATAGGTATGATAAAGTCACTAAATGTCATAATAATGCCATTAGCGACCTGAGATGGACCTTTATACCATAATAAATTTAAATAATGGAAACTACATTATTATTCCTATAAAACTAAAGTCAAAAACATACAATAGTGCTAACTATATGTGAAAAATCAACACCCCATTACTTTAATAACATTATTCATTGATTCATAGTTTCAACATACAAAGATTAGGACATGAAAACAAATATGTGCTAGTATTTGAAACTACTCATGCCCAGTGGCTCACAAGTGAGCTTGAGCTATACATTCTAGATTCTAACCTATTTCATACAAATTACAAAACACTAATGATGGCTCTCAATTTTAGCAGAGCTTCGTTAATTGTAATCACCTCTTGCTTCTTCAAGTTCAAACTCATTTAAATATGTGGAGGAGCATCTTTTTTCTAGGTGGGATGGTTGCACACTAGATGTTGCACCCTGTCATAGGTGGTTTTTGTGCTTTTAGTTATACTACTCTAACACTTGTTCTCTCCAACTACCATGTGTAATCACTCATTGAGATTCTCCTTTAAGCCTATGTGCTAAGCAATTACTTGCCAACTAGTGCAAGATCACTAAAGATTCTTCTAGTTGGCCCTAATGGTTTCAAAAGGGTAATCATTTTCATGACAACCACACACTAAGATGTATCGAGTTGGTGCAACCCACTAGTTAAGTTACAAAAGGGGGTCCCAATAATATCTATGGATCTTTCAAGATGGAAACATCTAATTCAAATGTTAACAACATCAAATAAAATCAAATAAAGCTTATGTGCTAACATGCTAATGTAAGCTAGATAAAACATGTTATTCAATAATGCATTATGATCAGGTTGAAAGCCTAACTTATAGCATAATTTAAAAAATTGAACAAGGGTCCTTATTTTTTAGAAATTACAGTATGTTGACCTCAACAAAGGGTGACTTCTAGGAGAAATATTTTAGAATGTTAGAATTTAGATACTCTTATTTCAAACTAATGACTAGACTAATCATTCCACGTGATCAAGTATCATTATTAATATCAATTCATGATTAAAATAAGTCTTAAAAATGTAGAGTTACATTCAAACATCAAAAAATAGTCATGTTGTGTATGTGATTTGATTCATTTACTGATTTCCATGGGATTTAGAGGATAACTTCAAGATTTCATGACCTTAATCATTAACATAGACTTGTAGCATGTTTAGTTATTCATTATGAATCATGATTTATAAAATGGAATACTTGGGAATTACTCAGCTACCAGTTAGGTATCCATAGCCCTAACATAGATAATTTTGGTTCCACTCAAGGCCTTGCTCCACTACCAACCAGGCATCCATAGCCTCGGTGGAGGTTACCAGAATCACCTTTACTTATAAATCTTTTATATTTTCAATCAGGATTTTATTTTTGTATTTTTGAAATATATTTAGCTTTCTAAAAAAGTTTGGGAACCAAAATTAGCTAAGTATTTAGTTTTTTGTCAAATTTTTGATCTTTAGACAATCATCCTTGGTCATAGACTTCATCCCAGACAATAATGTTCTTTAAGTGCTAACATGTCTTTGTTATAATAATTCAAAATTTCACTCAAACCTATGCAATCCTTATTAAAATCAAACTTAAATCAAAATAAGTTTTAATATTCTTAAGGAACAACTAATCTACCTATTAACCTTCACCATTTCTTAGAATCATAACATTAAGCTCAAAATTTCCATAATCCATGATCAACCAATGTTTAAGAGTCATATCCTCATTCTTGGTTTATACAGTTATTTTGAGCATTTAGAATGATTTGGAGTTGGAAGACCTATGTTGAAAAAGACTTATTGGAAAATAGAGAATAAAACAAAGAAAGCAAACATAACACAAGAAAATAAATATTCACAAACACTATTTACAAATAAGGAACAAGAATGAAACTAATCTAAATCTACCTACACTAACTCTATCTAATCTTATAGATAACTCCATAAAGACTTGAGGTGGAACAAAAAAGAAGTAATTCTTAGGATACTGCCCATTGGTTGTCAGAGTGAATTCTACTCCCTGTAAGTCTTTGAGCTTAAAGGTGTTTTTCCCAATGTCTCAGCAATTTGGCAAGGGCCAATCCAAAAATGAGTGAATTTACCATGTTTCCCTTTTGGCTCAGATGCTTTGTCCCAGAGGAGAACTAGGTCTCCCTATCTGAACACCTTCATCTTTGATCATTTGTTAAACCATATTTTGATAGTGGTTTGATGTCTACTAAATTTAGAAAATGCCTCTTCTCTTACATCCTCCATTTGGATGATATTAATCAACTTGGAATTATCATATTCTTGATTTTCTTCCATATACTCCTACATAAACTTGTAAGTTAGAAATTTGAGAGTGATTAGAAAGACTAGTTCTTGTCCATATACCAATAAAAATGGTGATGCTTTTAGAGCTTATTTCACTCTAGTTCTGTTTGCCCATAGATCATACTTCAACAACTTATGCCATATTCTTGGTTCTCAAGTTATAGACTTCTTAATAGCTTTCATCAAATTCTTTTTTGTAGATTCTAAAACTCTATTACCTTGAGGATAATGATTAGATTAAAAATTAAGAGATATCTTATTGTCATAGGCCCACTTAGTCATCTATATATATGTAAATGTTGATCCATTATCACAGATCAATGATACTAGTGTCCCAAACTTGGTACAAATGTTCTATTTCAAGAACTTGATAAATATTTAGTCCTACACTATTTTGTTGCTACTACCTCTATCAATCTTGTATAATAATCTATGGTAGTTAGAACATACTTGTGCCCAGTTAAATAATTATGGTTGATAACCCTTACAAATTCCAATCCCCATTGAGTAAATGGTTTGTTAATTAAAACTGACCTCAAGGGCATAACTACTTTATGTTCCTTTGTACTGAAGATTTGGCATTGATAACATTACCTAACATGCTTGTGAGCATCATTGAAAATAGTTGGCCAATAATACCCAGCCCTTAGTATTTTTTAAGCTATTGGTTTCCTAGAGGGATGTCCACTCCCAAGTTTCTCATGAAAGGTATTTAAGATTTTAGCTAATTCTTCTTTTGAAACACATCTAAAATACACTCCTTCATAGTTCTTCCTATAAAGTATTGCATCCTTACTCAATACGTGAGATACTTTGAGCCTTAAATATCTTATATGTTCTCTAATTATTCCTATAGGATAAGAACCATTGATCAGGAAATGAATGATTGCATCATACCATTCATTTGATTGAAAATGTTGTTGGTCAATCTGCATGATGCTCAATTTAGGGTTAGTGTTAGTAATCATTTGAATTAATCCTTGACACCTCACCAATTTAGTAGTTTTAATTTTAATATTATATTCCTAGAGTATATACATCCAATTACCTCTTCTTTCTCCTAACTCACATTGACTTAGCATGAGTTTAGTAGCAGGTTCTAGCAATATGACATATAATTTATTCTTAATAATGTAGTGTCTAAATTTTTTAACTATCTTAACCAAAGCAAATGCTTATTTATCAATTAGGTAATAACTTAACTCAACATTTTCAAAGTTAGTACTCATAAATATAATTATATGATCACATTTATCAAATTTTTGAGTTAATGTAATTGCTATAGTATGTTCAGAAGCAAAAGAATAAAGATAAAAATCTTTTGTAAAATCAGGACTTATCAAAACAGGTGCCTATACTATTACTTATTTGATATCCTTGAAAGATTTCTTAGTTTCTTCATTCCATTCAAAATTTTAATCCTTCTTTATCATGACATTAAGTGGTTTCAAAATCTCTACAAAACTAGAAATGAACTTTCTTACAAAATTGATCTTCCCAAAGAAAGACTTTAGTTCTTTTCTACTATTTGGGGGTTTTATTTTAGATATAGCATTAAATTTATCTAGATCTATATAAATACCATCTTGAATTATCACACATCCTAGAAATTTTGCTTTAATTACACGAAATATGTTCTTAGGGTTAAGGGAAATTCCATACCTTTTACAATGATCAAATACTTGTCTTAAATGCATTATGTGATCTTCCCTATTCTTTGAAAACATAGTTAGATCATCCATATATATAATGATAAATTTCAGTATGAGAATTTAAAAGGCATGGTCCATAACTCTCTGATAGGTAACTCCTACATTGATGAGTAAAAAATGCATCATCTTGTAAGCAAAAGTGCCCCATTTTGTTGTGAATGTAGTCTTCATTCTATCTTCCTTATTAACAAGTACCTGATTGTAATATGAAAAAACATCTAGAAAAAACATCATGATAGAACCATTAACAATTTTAATTACATGGTCAAGGGATGGCAAAGGATAACTATCCTTTTTAGAATATTTGTTCAAGTTTCTAAAATATATGCATAATATAATCTCTCCATTTTACTTTCTAACTGGTATTAGATTTCTACCTAGGTAAAATGTCTAATTGGAAAAACTTTTTTTGCATCTAATAATTTCTTGACCTCTTTGTAAATTAGTGGTTCCAAAATAGGATTAACTAGTCTTTGCTTCTATTTTAATGGTTTACAATCTTCTTTCAAGGGAATGATATGGGTGATAACTCAAGGATCAAATATCTTCAAGTATTCATAAGACCATGAAATAACATCTTTGTACTTGGTCAGTAAGTCTCTAGCCTTTATAGACTCTTCATTTATGCATGATGTATCAAGGTTTACTACCTAAGGTTGACCTTGAGTTCCTATGTAAACTAAATTACAATCCTTCCCACTTACCTTGAGAGCTTTATTAGTTTCAACTAGTTTATCTTTGTCAAATAGTATTTCTAAGGTAATAATGCCTTTGGGAATATTATTATCATTCAGTTTTATTATCTTGTCATAAATTCTATCATTATCAAGAGAGTTCTCATTGACCTAATCAATATAATGAGACTCAAACACTCCTGCATTTTTCATGAATTTAATTATTTATTGGTCATCACTAAACACTTGTATATGATTCACATTGTCAAGTAAAAAGGGACATGGAATCAATTCAATGTTAAGCCTTTGGGAATCTTGATTTGGCATTAGGTTAGGTATAATTGAATCTAGTTCATCAATAGATTGGTTTCCTTTTATAGGTATTGAAAAAATATTGAAAGCATCAAAATACTCAATCAATTCCCATACTCTAAATTTGTATTTCTTCAGATAAGATACTTTGTATTGATACTTGCTTCTGACCTTATTAACTATTAGTTTAGAATCACCATATACTAATAGTTCTTTAACCTTGTGTTTAATAATAAATTGTAATCCTAAGATAAATGTTTCACACTCTACCAAATTATTGGTGCAAGGAAACTAAAGTTTGAAAGAGGCATTATATTCTTCCACAGTGGGATTAATTAAAACTATTCCTACTCCAAATCCAAATTTACATCTAATACCATCAACATATATTTCCAAAGTCTAGGCATATCATGAGAGTCTTTAGAATTACATACTTGAGAAGTGTCAAGTGTGTAAACCCCTAAATCAGAATCAACCAAATTGACCCTCTCATTAGCTACATTATATTTAGTGATCATATTCTTCACATTTAGTTCTCTTTCAATCTAAATTTTATTAGGAACTCCCCTCCATGGCAGCCACATATGAGAGCAATTAGTTTACATGTATCCATTCAAAATTTTGGTCCTATCTCTATTAAGAAACATCCCATAAGCATCTTTAATGTTCACCACTTGAATATCAACGGATTGTTTCACCCTTGAATTTGAAGTAAGCTACATATGCACATTCAAAAATTCACCAATCACTTTAACTCTAGATTTGTCTAATTGAGTCACTACTCTATCAAACTTAATAGGATTTAAACCAAGATTTTCACATATACCTTTTGGCATAATATTTGTAGAGGCACCTAAATCTAACAAATAGTTATGCAAGCTCTTACCAAAAAATCTAATTGTTAGTAAAAAATGTGGAACCTCTATTTTATTCTTATACATCACTACATTTGCATTTGCAGGTTTTTGTGATTTACTAGGGGCTTTAGTTAAGTATTCTAGCAACAAGTCTCTCTATTCATTTATTTGAGTCAATTCATGAAATGTGATATTAGCTTTAATTTTCTTCATATCCTCTACTATGTTGTACCCACTCTTGTTAGAAGAACTAGATGAATTAGGTATTATTTCTAGTGTTACTTCACTTTTGAGGCTATAGATTATTATATACTTTAGGATTAGGAGGAGTATCAAAGTTGTTTGGTGGATTAGAGCTTATCATTGGTTATTTTTATTCTTTGTTCCTTAATGGATAAGTCTTATTCAAGTACTGTTCAAAAACATCAATCTCCTCTAGAGTATTTTTAGATTCATCTTGGAATGGAAAATCAAAGGTCTCCACCATAAGAGTTGTTTCAAAATATTTAGATGTCTCTGAAGAGACATATGTCCATGCATCATTATCTTTGTTAGGCATAAATTCAAATGTATCTAATTAATCTTGAAATACTTCAAAAGTATTACAAAATTCTACATAGTCAAACTCGCTATGTTTTGCAGTGTTATGAACCCTACAATAATTAGTTAAAGCTACATCATAAATGTTTATTTCAAGTATGTTATTAGCAACAAATGACTCATGATTATTTTTGTTGTTGTTGCTATTATGAAACATATTCATAGGTCTGTTAAACTTCTGATAAGAACAATTTCTATTGGAACTTTCCCTAGTGTTACCTACCTATTATTGTAACTAAAGAAAGTTAGTGCTCAGTTTTTTAACCATTTTCAATATGGAGTCATTTTCATTCTTAGGTGCCTATGGATTGTGCACTTGAGTACTAATATTATCTATTGTCACCATAGCTCATTGATCTTGTGGGTGGGATTTACTTTTAGAGTTATTTACCAATCCTAGATTTTAACCAAGATGAGCATGACATAAAGGTAACTGGTTTAAAACTGGAGTTTGATTTAAAGCAGGTATGTTTTGATTAGCATTTGGGATGATATTTAGAATAAGTAAATTAGGATTAATATTAGGAATAACATATGCTAATTGACCTTGGGGTTGCATTTGATCACTAATTATCATGACTTCAGCATAGGACAAAGCTAATGTATTTATGAATCCAATAGCTCTTTTTAGAAATACATAAGTCAATGGGTCTAAAGCATCCTTATAAATCTCTAAATCTAAAGCTTCATCAGGCCTATAAGGAGATATAGTTATGATAAACATATTTTAAAATCTAGCATTAAAATCCTTGATGGTTTCATTTGAATCTCTTTTCACCATAGTGAATTGTTGATATAGAACACAAGGACTGATGACTTTTCCAAATTGATCAATGAAATAACTATTGAAATCATTCCAATTGATAATGTAATTTTTATAAACATTAAGAAACCAATCATATACTACATTTCTAAAGGAAAAAGGAAATAATGTGTGATCAACATCTTCATGAATAACATTTAACAATCTTAAGGTAGATTTAAAATACTTGATATGTTCTTTAGCAGTAACATCTATAGTAATAAATGAAGGTAAATATTTCTCAATATTTCTTGGCAAGTCATGCACCTGACCAGGCATATTGATAGAATATCCATCTAACCAAGTCACACCTTGATGAGGATTGAATATAGTAATAAAAATAGGTGAAGTAGGTTGAGATTTAGAAATTTTACACTTATCTTTATCTGCTCTTGTTTTGTTATGAAGTTCTAAGGAAAAAAGAGGTAACCTTATCTCAGACCTTGACCTAGTTCTTATTCATGATAGTTCCAGTTTGTAAAATACAATTTCTATTTAGAATATAACTTAGAAACTTTATCTTTTGAAATAAAAATGATCTTTAGTTCAAAATTTGTAGATAATAGTTCAATTCTCATAAATAAGTAGATTTGCATGTTTAAATTTCTAAGTTCAAGTAATCTTTTCAAAAATTCATACAAATATTTCAAAGAGTGACTATCTTTAACTTATTAAGCTTAAAGATACCTCCAAACTTATGAATATCAGTGATATTTAAACATAATTATTATCACTAACTTAAAACACATTAGATTCACAAAACTTAAGCAACCTTTGCAACAATTTCACATAAATATTCAAAGAATAACTATCTCTAGCTAAATAAGCCTAAAGACTAGTCTAAAACCATGAATATTAGTGATCTTTACACAATCAAGTTAAGAAAAACACAAATTTACAAAGGATCAACTGATCTTTGAATAAAATTCACTAAAATCAGCTCGAGATACTTCAAATTCACAAATCTTTAGATCAATTCCCCCCTTATAGCTCCAATGGAATGGCCTGTTGATGCATGTAAATTTATTATAGGGTTCTTATAGTGTTGAAAACACTTATCATTTCAAGATTCAAAGAATCTTTTGCATGAGTTGAAGGTTGTGATCTTCATGAGATATGTGGTGGAGTATCGGCCAAGCTATTTGACTGTTTCACAATGAATATGTAAATGGTTATTGGGAGAAATCGTGGTCCTAAAGTTTTATGAAAGATGAAAGTTTTTCTTGCTAAGTCTAATGAATGATGATTAAAACCTAAAGTCTAAAAACCCAATCTAGCATGAATATTTATAATGAAAAAATAAACTACAATGATTTGATCAAAAAATGAGAAAATAGGTTGGGTAAGGAAGAAATAAGGATGTTTTTGTTTTGAGTTCAAACATCATGACAAAGCTTAAATTTCATCAAAGACATGCAACTCAAACTAGCATATGATATGAAATTACCAAAAATATAGATCCTATCATATACCAGGAAAAAGTGAAAGGATATTTGAAACATAAAAATTAGAAATCAAATTCACTTTAAAGATTTACTAAAAGAAGAAAATTGCATTAACACATATTCAAGAAGAGCAATGAAATTGAAATGAATTTAAAACTTTCAATCAACCTAGTGTAATCTCAAATTAACAACTCTACATTAACATATGCACATATAGAATTCATAAAAGTAATTCAAATCTAAACATCAGACCATAAAATTGAGGAAGAAACCATGATAACAAACAAATAAACAAACAAAAATGAGTCAATATTTACAAAATTCTCTTGCTTTCATTACTTGCTCCAAAATTTACACATAAGTTTTTGCTCTAAAAAATTTCTCTCTTTTTACAATGACAATACCTTGTTTTATAGGCAACCTATGAGGTATGTCAGTTAGTCATTACCAAATTAGAATTAGACAAGTGTCAAGGACAATTTTCCCTCTACAACATTCTACAATCAATTATACTTTTTAAAAATGACTAACCTATAAGCCATGTGCGTTTCATATTGCACATGATTTTACAAAAGTAAATTATTTTCAAATGATTTACATAATTAGGTATAAAATAATATTCCAAGTCAAATTAGTTGAATTTGATATACCCTTGTAGTTGCAACCTTTTGACTTTGTACCAAAATCTTCATGTATTTGTCATATTGTCCATCAATCAATTTGAGATTGATAATTGGCTCCATGAACAACTCTTCTTCTAGCCTTGACAAGTTTTTGAAGACCTCATCAACTTTGTCTAAGATATGTTTATTTTTATCCCATGTAGTACCCTTACTTTTATTCTTGACCTATTTGATGAACTGGGTAGCTCTATGCTGGAACTCTTCATTAGCTATCAAGCTAATAAGACTGAGGATGGTTGGATCCTTGATCAAACCTCCTAGTATCCAAACCATTCTAATTTCTAATTGATTGAAATCATTTAAAAGTCCTTCCATGCCTTTAGACCACTTATTCATATCCTTGATCTTTTCTATCAAGACTATCATAACCATATTCAAATATGATAGGCTGACTATTTTGAGTTTAGGAATCTAGCCTTCCATTAGTTTCTTGATCAATTCCTATACTTTATTATCTAAAGCTTGCCATTTATTAATTTGGTTCATAACCATGGAATGTTGTTTGTTCACCAAATCTAGTTTAGACCTTATTATTTTCAAAGAACTAAATGTTTCATAGATAATTACTTCAAAATTATTGAAAATATCCACTAGGACTAATAGAATGGATTGCTCTTCTAGATTCTTATTTTCTTGTTTTAACCCTTTGATTTTAGATTGCAACATCTCTGCTTGAGATTGAGCTAGCTCTAGGACATCTTCTTCAAATATGGGATTCTTCCCTAGTCCATGTTCTCTCTGATGGGTTAAATGAATCAAACGCTCAACTTTTTGATGTATAATCTCTTAGCCTCCTTCCATGACAATTGTCTCAATGACTCTTTTTAATCCTATAGAAATTAGATCATATCTAACCCCAATTGAAGATTGAACCATATGTTTTCTTGACACTTCTACTTGTAAGTGATTTGATTGACTTGGAGTATCAAGTCTCTTTTCTTCTTCATCTTATAATGCTATGATCCAAGGATTCAATTCTTATTGTATATGAATGTTTGTAGTCTTTATTATATCCCATGGATGATAAGTAGTAGGAACCCTTTCCAACCTTAGTTCATATATGAACCATTTAGGTATAGCTAGTCCATATATTGGATTATATTTACTAAAGAGATTGATCTCTTTCAAAGGAGTGATAGCCACTTTTGGTTTCTTATCTTTTGAGAAAATTGCAGTCTCAACCTTCCTTTTAGGAGGATCAATAATCATTAAGTCTGATGACTTTTATTTTCCTTTTTCATGCTTAGATTCATCAACCTTTTCTTCCTCTACACCAGAGTTTAATTCATATGTCAAGGATAACATTATTAATGCATATTCAATATATTCTTGAAGGTCTAAAGCTATCATATGAACCTCCTATTGGGGAAAATATTGTTCAATTATTCTAGAGGATTAAGGAGCTGATGAATTTGAAGAAAATTTAGTTGGTCACCTCTCTTTAATCCTATGTTCTGATGGTACATCTTCTGCTGGAATCCTAGAAGAAGCAACATCTAACAAATGATATTGGCTTGGACCAAATTTCCATCTATACCCCATATATTTATCTCTTTGTTGGGGATCAACCAATAATAGATTACACTTATGAAAGCAATAAACCGCGGAATTAAATCAGATAGATAAGTAACTAGAATTAGATAATAGCAAAGAACAAGAGATACAAGAAACCACCCTGAAAACTTGTATTAAACTCTTTACAAAAGGAATACAATTGAAGAAACTTCTTTCTTCCACACCTCTCTCAGATGCACAAGATCTCTCTCTAGATCTCTATCCCTTAAGAGCTCTCTCTCTCAAGTACAATCAACTCCAACAATCTGGGTTGATACAACTCTATACTATTCTTCAAAATTCACATATAATGAACTACTACAATAATCACACTAAGCTAAGAAGATCTAATTCTACATATAGAATTAGGAGACTTGAGCATGCACTTACAACCAACAGTTAAGCCTCTTGAACAAGGGCTCTAAAAACAATCTTACTAATAATAGAAACATGAACTTAAGACTAAGACTTAAACTCATCATGCAAACACTCACTTCTGTCCTCAGAAATAGCATTATGGACGCACAAGTAACCGATGCCGGTTCCTGCCTGCTTGCCTGTGATCGACGTCGGCCGATCCTCTGCCGACGCCGACGTCTCTTCAACTACACTGAACTAACGTCGATCGCTCCTGACCAACACCGGTGATTGTGTGAACCTGCAACTTTGGTAATGTGCTCATATGTGAAGCTTTTAGGCTCCACACCTAAACAATCTCCCACTTGGAGATAAATAGCTACACTAGTACCTGTACAGCAACATCTTCTAGCTCCTCCATCTTCAACTCAATCATGAAGACCAACAGAAGTTGAATGAAGATTCAAATTCTCCTTTGTAATCGGCTTGGTTAACATATCAGTAGGATTCCTATCTGTATGGATCTTCTCCAGCTTCAAATCACCATCTTCCAATACCTATCGTATGAAATGGTACCTTAGCTGTATGTGCTTGGTTCTTGAATGAAAGGCTGAGTTCTTAGCCAAATGGATTGCACTTTGACTGTCACTATACAATCTGCAACTCCCATGCTCCCTTCCAAGCTCTTCCATGAACCGTGTCATCCATATCATCTCTTTGCTAGCTTTTGTGGCTGCAATATACTCTGCTTTTGTAGTTGACAAGGCAACAACCTTCTGCAACTTAGATATCCAGCTAACCGCCATTCCTCCTACAGTGAAAACATATCCTGTAGTGCTCCTCCTGCCATCCAAATCACTTGCCATATCTGAATCTACATAACCATGTAGAGAAGTATCTGAACCTCCATAGCACAAGTGCCTATTGATGGTTCCTCTCAGATATCGAAGGATCCACTGAACTACTTTCCAATGTTCCTTACCTGGATTGGCCATATACTTACTTACAACTCTCACTACTTGGGCAATATCCGGTCTAGTACACACCATTGCATACATCAAACTCCCTACTGCAGAAGAATATGGAACCTTACTCATGTACTCTACCTCATCATGTGAATTAGGACATTGTTCTTTACTCAACTTAAAATGTCCAGCCAAAGGTGTGCTTACCGGTTTAGCATCTTGCATATTGAACCATTTCAACACCTTGTCCACATAATCCTCTTGAGACAATATCAACCTGTGATTTTTCCTGTCTCTCTTAATGCTCATGCCAAGGATTTTATTTGCTGCTCCCAAATCCTTCATAGCAAATGTTTGAACTAATTTCACCTTAAGCTCAGAGATATCCTGCATGTGTGATCCTGCAACCAGCATATCATCTACATACAACAATAGAATAATATATCTACCATTATCCAATCTCTTGAAATACACACAATGGTCAGATTGACACCTACTGTAGCCATGCTTAGTCATAAACCTGTCAAATTTCAAATACCACTGTCTAGGAGCTTGCTTGAGGCCATACAAGCTTTTCTTCAACCTGCACACTAACTTCTCCTTACCTTTGACCTCAAATCCTTCCAGCTGTTCCATATAAATTTCCTCATCCAAATCTCCATGAAGAAATGCTGTCTTAACATCTAGCTGTTCAAGATGCAAATCCTCAACAGCAACCAAAGACAATACAATCTGTATAGAAGTCATTTTAACAACAAGAGAAAAAATCTCACCAAAATCAATACCTGGCTTTTGTGCAAATCCTTTCACTACCAATTTGGCCTTATATCTCATCTATCCATTCTCACCTTCCTTCAACTTGTAGGTCCATCTGTTCTTCAGTGTCCTCTTACCAGCTGGCAATTCAACCAAATCCCATGTTTGGTTCTCTCTTAAGGACTCCATCTCCTCAACCATGCTGCGCTCCCACTGACTCTTGGACTCCACCTGTATTGCTTCTTCAAAACTCTCTGGTTTTCCACCATTAGTTAGCAATAAATAGAATAATGAAGGAGAATATCTAATTGGAGGCTTACTTACCCTTTCAGACCTCCTGATGGGTGTCTGAGACTCATTCACAACACGCTGTCCACCCAAATTCTCTGACAGTGACCGACCTCGGTCACCTCCAGACCTATTACTGGCTGACGCCGGTTCTTCCTGACCAACGCCGGTGCTTGTCCTGCCAACATCGGTCTTTGTATGACCGACATCGATTTCTATTCTGCCAATGCCGGTTCCTATCCTGTTGACGTCGGTCTCTGTGTTTTCCTATAAGTGATTATTTCTTTTTCTGCGAGCTCATTTTGGACCATCGCCTCATCCAATTCACTATTGCTCTGCCCAGATTGATTCAGCTTCTTTAGCTGATCACTATACATCACTTTTTTGTTGAAAACAATGTCACAACTCCTAATTACCTTGTTAGTTCCTAGATTCCAAAATTTGAAACCAAAATCATCTGAGCCATAGCCAATAAATGTGCACCTCATAGACTTAGCATCGAGCTTCTTTCTATTTTCCTTATCTACGTGCACAAAGGCTTCATAACTAAAAACTTTGAGAAAAGAGAGATCTACCTTTTTACCTATCCAAGCCTCTTCTAGAATTCCACCATCCAAAGCTGTAGAGGGTCCTCTGTTAATCTGGTACACTGCAGTGTCAACAGCTTCTGCCCAAAACTCTAAAGGCAAACCAGCATGCAATCTCATACATCTTGCATGCTCCATGATTGTTCTGTTCATCCTTTCAGCAATTCCATTCTGCTGAGGTGTCCTTGGAACCGTCCTTTGCCTACGGATTCCATGCATGTAACAATACCAGTTGAACTTATAACTGCAGAACTCTCCACCATAGTCTAATCTCAGGCACTTTAATCTTTTGCCTGTTTCATTCTCAACCATAGCTTTCCAAATCTTAAAAGTCTCAAATACATCAGATTTCTTCTTAATACAGTAGATCCATACCTTTCTTGTAGCATCATCTATGAATGAAACATAGTACTGTGATCCTCCAATAGAAGCTACCTGAGCTGGTCCCCACATGTCTGTGTGAACAAGCTGCAACTTATGCTTCTTCTTTGTAGACCCAGTCTTGAGAAAACTAACCCTTTTCTGTTTTCCAAATACACAGTGCTCACAAAATTCTAGATCCATGCTTTTCAAATCTAAAAGCTTACCTTTAGACTTAAGAATTGACATCCCCTTCTCACTCATGTGGCCAAGCCTTGAGTGCCAAAATTTTGCATCCACATCTGAAGTAGATAATACAGAAGGAGAATTGTTAGTAACACAATTACACAAATAGAGAGTACCTACTCTCTTACCTCTGGCCATAACAAGTGCACCCTTGGTCACCTTCCAAAATTTTGCTGTGAGAGTTACTGTACAACCCTCATCCCCTAACTTTCCTATAGAAATCAAATTTCTCTTCAAGCTAGGAACATGCATAACTTCTCTCAACACCCATGTGTTGCCATTCTGCATTTTCAGCTGCACTTTACCTTTGCCAATAATTTTACAGGGTTCATCATCCCCTAGATATACTATTCCAAAATCTCCATGGATATAGTCACAGAAATATTCTCTATTAGGGGTAGCATGAAAAGATGCACCATAATCTAACACCCAAGATTCTATATTATTATGCAAAGAGAATATTAAAGCATCTTGTGCAATACCTGCAACCTTTGCTTCTTCTTTTCCTTCATGCTGGTTGTCCTCCTTAGGATTTGACCAGCAATCTCTGCTTATGTGCCCCATCTTTCCACAATTCTAGCATTTTGGCCTTCTGCCATTTTTGGATTTGGATCTGCCTTTCCCCTTAGACTTGGATCTTGATCTCCGTTTCTTGCTCTTCTCTTTTTGCCTTCCCCTGCTCTCAAAACTTAAAGCATTCCTAGATGTCTCTTCTGTGCTTTTCTTGTGAATTTCCTCATTCAAGATAACACTAACAACATCCTCTACTTTTAAAATATTTGATGCAGATGCAGTATTGCTAACTGCCATTACTAAGCTATGCCAACTTTCAGGCAAAGAACATAATATTAAAAGAGCTTTTATTTCATCATCAAATACAATTTTGACTAAACTTAATTGATTTAAAATACCATGGAAATCATTCAGGTGATTAGATACAGATCCACCTTCTTGCATATGCAAATTAAATAGCTGCTTCATAAGATATACCTTATTAGAAGCTGAGGGTTTTTCGTACAAATTTGCTAGAGTAGTCATTAACTCTACCATTGTTTTTGCCTGTGATAAGTTAGATATCATAGTAGATGCTAGACTCAGTCTTATAGACTCCAGAGCCTTTTTATCAAGAACTTCCCATTCTTCATCCTCCATGTCTGTGGGCTTCTTTGCAATCCCACCTAATGGTAAGTATAGATCCTTCTGATACAAATAGTCCTCTATCTGCATTCTCCAATGTTGATAGTTTTTGCCATTAAACTTCTCCATTCTCAGTTTACTTTCAGCTGCCATTGCTTCTCCCACTCAAACAGAAATCCCTGCAAAAACTCCTGTGAGCAACCTGTAATCAATACACACTACACAGATCTAAACCACCTGTTAGTGAACATGAGCTTTGATACCAATTATTGCATATCAAACTCTAAACCTACAACCAAGGCTCTAATACCACTTGTTGGGGATCAACCAACAATAGATTACACTTATGAAAGCAATAAACCACGGAATTAAATCAGATAGATAAGTAACTAGAATCAAATAATAGCAAAGAACAAGAGATACAAGAAACCACCCTGAAAACTTGTATTAAACTCTTTACAAAAGGAATACAATTGAAGAAATTTCTTTCTTCCACACCTCTCTTAGATGCACAAGATCTCTCTCTAGATCTCTATCCCTTAAGAGCTCTCTCTCTCAAGTACAATCAACTATAACAATCTGGGTTGATACAACTCTGTACTATTCTTCAACATTCACATACAATGAACTACTACAATAATCACACTAAGCTAAGAAGATCTAATTCTACATATAGAATTAGGAGACTTGAGCATGCACTTACAACCAACAGTTAAGCCTCTTGAACAAGGGCTCTAAAAACAATCTTACTAATAATAGAAATGTGAACTTAAGACTAAGACTTTAAACTCATCATGCAAACACTCGCTTCTGTCCTCAAAAATAGCATTCTGGAGGCACAGGTAACTGACGCTGATTCCTACCTACTTGCTTGTGACCGACGTCGGCCGATCCTCTGCCAATGCCGGCATCTCTTCAACTGCACCAGACCGACGTCAGTTGCTCTTGACCGACGCCAGTGACTGTGTGAACCTGCAACTTTGGTAATGCGCTCATATGTGAAGCTTTTAGGCTCCACACCTTAACACTCTTTACAATATAGACTCAGGCATTATATTTTTCTCTTTCAATATTATAGAAACTTCATAATAGGAAACTCCCTTGGTGTATATAAAGTCAAAGGCACTAGGTTCATGCTTATAGGACACAAACAAAATACCTTTGATTCTTAAATGGTCCTTTAATCTACCATATGTATCCCACTATTTGTGATCATATACTTGCAAATTGAAAGAGAATCTATGTGTTGTCACTTGGATTTTCACCCTTTGAGGAGATGTTTCATCTCTCCTCATCCAAGTGGCATAATTAAAAAAACTCTAGGCTATGGGTAGCCTAAGAATGAGGTGAATCCCTAGATAGGGTTATCTCCCTTGATATACCACTTGTAGATTACTACTACACCTATGCTTTCAAGGGAAAAGGGAGAGAAAACTAAAATTAAATTATCCTAAAGATGGTGATACACCAAATTGATTGATGACTACCAACCAAATGCATGCCACACATGAGACCAAGAGACTAACTAAACATACACTTTTCTAATTTGAATCTTCCACATCAGTATTTCATTATGAGTTATGATGAATGTTTAGGCTAGGAAGACTAGACAAGAGGCCTAGAATGGCACTATTGTAATAGACTAACTCACTCAACCTTGATAATTTATAAAACACTTCACATGACCTACAAGAAGAAGCTTTCAAGCTGAAAATAGGTGTGAGAATGAGACAACAATGCTAAGAAAATAATAGGCATCACTAAGAAAGATCAATCATTCATGTGAACACACTATGAATAATCATAAAATAGGTAAAATTAGTTATCTTTATTGATACATGGTATGCAAATGAGTAGGGATTTTCCATAATCAGGTGGAACATAATTTACAAAGGCCAAAATGGCTAGTTCTTATATAACTTGAGAGAGATGAGAAGAAAAATAATTCCAAAGGTCACAAGGACACCTGTCATGCTGAGAGGAGGAGTTAAATGTGCATGGGAAAAGAGTGTGAAATTGATCATGCAAATTTAGGAAGTACAAGTGTCAATTCAAGGCATGAAACTCTTGAAATGTGGCATGAAATTCCCTTTGCTGAATTAGAAAACTACCTTCATGATTTAGCACTATTTAAACATCCCAAAACTAACTAGGGATAGGTATAATGATTGGAATAAAAGTTAAGAGTTTTATACATGATTTCTATGCATTAGTTTCATTCCTAGTCATTTGGAATCTTTTGGAAGTGAGCCATCAATGCCTATAGTCAAAGAAAACTCCTCTTTCACACACCTTGTATACTTGGCTTCTAAAATAACTTTAGTTTTCCATGAAAATATTTAAAATGGATTATATGACACTTTTAAATACCCTTCATATCCTAATATTCATTAGGCACACCTTAAAAAGGTTTCCACTTGAAGTTTCACACTTATCACCATCATTTTCACTATGCTAGTTTTGAATGGATGAGATGAGAGCTATATTAAGAATTATTATGAGTTTTTATGAAGCATTAAATAGACATATGAATTTATCTTAAGTCTTTATCTTCATCCCAAAGTTTATTTCATCTCTTGAAACCTCCTAGAACCTACATAATGCACAAAGTAGTTAAGAAAACTAGTTTTATACCATATCTATATAGATTTCATACAACTAATCATAATGGTAGTGATCATAAATAAGTATTATAAATCCTCCAATATTAATTCTAGGCAAACTATGCCATTTGGGTAGCTCACCATCTTCATTTCTTTCATTGAGTCTTTATCTAGGGTTTAGTAGGGTTTTAGGTCCATTTTGTCCTTAAGATCTATTCATAAATCCATGACATTATAAATACCAATAAATTACATAAAAATGATGTTAATTACCCATTATAACCTCTCCAAACTCCTTGGATCCTCATGTAAATTTATAATGGATATATGAGCACTCAAAGTTATCTTATTGAGCTTTTCCTTCCATTTGCACAATATTAGACTATCTCTGAGAAAAAAATGCATTTATCTATGACTTAAATTGATATATATATATGCATTAAAACACCTAATTTAACCATAATAACATGTTTCAATCCATTTTAGTTCTCACTTAATGTTAAAATTGAATCTGACCCTTGATTTAGCTTTGGCCTAGTTAAGGCCTAGTAGGTCTTCCTGCATGTTTGAAAGCCTAAGGCACCTTGTTGAGTTTATTTATTGTAATCATGGTTAATAATGTTGTATTAGGTGTGAAAAAACTTTCCAAACATCTCTTCAATGTTCAATAAATCCTTATCTCACCTATTTACCTTCCTTTCCTAGTACTGTAGGGTTTATGCACAAAGGGAGTGCCCTCTATCTGAGATAAAATAGAGGGCACTCCCCTATTTTATAAAGAAATTATGACTATTTGAGGAGATTATAAAATATATTAATATTATTTTTATAAATCTTTAGTTCTTTTTTAGGTCATATGACCTTTAAACTCTTTCAAATTCTAAGGCAAACTCCTAAAGAAGGGATTGTGTGCAAGATGTTGGAATGCAGACTGTGTAGTGTATTTGAAGAGAGTTTTATGTTATAATTTATTGATTTTAGGATATCATGAGATAAAAATTCTATTTTAAATCCATTATAAGCATTACCTCATTGTAACTCTTTCTAAAACCCCTCAAGTTATGCCTTTTGTCTGACTGGTCAAGGCATTTGACTATGTTTCATGTTTGGGTGATGCACCTATAGGTGAACCTACATATTTTAGGCTTTAGATAATGCCTAAAAACTACTCATAATCCCTTAGGTTCATTTTGTATTGTTATGACCCATTTTATTCATCCTTATGCACTATCAAAACCTAGACATTACTCTTTTATGCTCACTACCTGAATTAGTCAAACATAGTCAACTATGTTGGGAGTAGTAAAACCTTATAGGTGAAAATTCCTTTATTGATAGGATACACATAAATTTTATGTCTCATGAATAATTTTAATTCATATCCCATTATCCAAAATTTATGATTCCATGTCTAAACCCTTCCTATAGATGATGTAGAAAATGACCCTTGGCTGTAAGTGCATAGTTCAAGAAGTAGAAACCTACAGTTGTATATGGGGGCCTAAAACATAGTATATGAGCCTTTTTAAAAATATTTTTCCTCATGGTATTTATTTCCTCTTTATAATATCCTTAAAAAATGATAATATTCTTTATTCACACTTTGAAATGTTAAGCCCACTTTGTATCTTCAAACCCTGTAGATGTTGCTACCTGGAAACAATACATAAAAGTACAACTTAGAGACCTCCAAATTATATATTAAACTAATATTCTACCCTAATTTTTTAAAAAAGTCCCTCTCCTATATGGATACTACAATACCTATTATTTTATATGCATCAAAATTCTTTGTAACCCTGTTGTAAGATATCAACAAAACATCAAGGTACTCTATTTTGCACTTTTGGGTATTTGATCCTTGAACACTTTCATTTCATGTTATATGGTGATATATACTTATATTTTATAATTTTAAACCTCAAATTGGTCTTCCATTATAAAAAAAACATTATGTGACTCCAAGGAAGGTTCCAATTTGTTCTAATCTCCTAGGTGACACCTCAGCTCTTTGTTAACACTTGTAGGTGGCCATTCTAATGTACAGGCAGACAATGGATGATCTTATGAATAGGATGCATGGTTTGTGGTTTTAAATGGGTATTTATCCTTTTTAAAAAGTTATAAAAAGACTTTAACTACTATCAAAACCTTTCTTAGTTCAAATTCTCCTTTTCAACATGTTTGGTTTCCATGAAGACCCCTGTAGGTAGGTATTCTAAGTTGCACATAGACGGTAATCCTAAAATGGTCCATATACTCTAGGAGTTTAATTTCATGGTAAATTTATATCATCTCATGGTATATAAGTGAAATCTTATGATGTTTTACATTAAATATCTCACACACCTCATTTTCAATGTTGAACCCTGTTATATGACCTGTAGGTGCATGCTAATGGTAGAAGACTAAGTGTAGAAAGAAAAGGTTTCCCTCATGATAATCATACACTATTTTATGAAATGAACTTTATAAATCATGTGATAAATATGTGTCCATCACCATGGTAATCTCCTTCACTCTCTTATGAACGTGTTCAAGCTTTAACACAACTCATTCAGATGACTATATATGACAGTCATGAAGCAAATGGCTGTATAGTATGTCTGTTAGCTGCCACTCCATGGTTATTATTTTAAGGATAAGTTTTAATGTATAAGGGACCAATAGGATATTATAAACATGAAGATAAACCTATCACCATCCCCTAGAACCACTACCAAAACATGAAGATCTTGAAAATGGTGGAAACATGTCTACTATCTTCAAATGAAACCAATTTGCAAGATTGAGAAGATTTGCTCATGAAAACATCTTGAAAAAATAAACCAAACATGGAGAGAATTGGATGGGAGAACCAAAATCATATGTAATCAACCTCAAAAACTATATTATATGAAACTATCCATATAATAGCAAAACTTATAAGTGTAGGAAATAATGAGTAAAAAAACATAGTCAACTTGTTAGGGATGGTTCATAAAGCATAGTTGACCAATCCTTTAATATTATTATGAAAATAGATATATATGTGTGGAATTTTACCTCCTAAAGGCATTTGACCTGAAACCTCTTTAATTTTCCATACCACTTATAAACCTGCTAATTGGTTCTATATGTTTAAAAAGTAAAAGAAGGAACAAAACAATTTTAGACCTTTTTTAGCACTTCCAAAGAATTTAAAGCATTGAGATGAGTATGAGGAAGATGAAGATATATTACACAACCTTCTCCCATGTGTCACCTTCCCCCATGGGCTGTACAAGTGCCAAACTCCTCCTTTTAGTTGGTTTCTTTATCTTTAGTTAGATATCCTATAAATTTTAGATGGGACTAACATTTATGATAGGAAATCTGAATTACTAGATGTTTGAAAGGAAATTAGGACATTTTGACACCTTAAAAATTGTGCCACTTGCATTTATGACCCCTAAAATATCTCTAAAAGACAAAGATTAAAATTACTAAGACCAAGGCTAATATAGCATTAAATGACATCAAAAGACCTATATTACAGCCTATGACATAATACTAGACCCCTAAAACATCTAAAAATCAAGTTTTTACCTATAGGGGTCCCAATTTGACTTGTAAGGTCAAATTTGGCCAATAAATTGGTGACTCATAGGGGTAGTACGCCTGCTATATTAAAGATAATAGCCTTGTCCTATCCATAGGCTAAGGGAGTAATCTAAAGTTTGAGATAAATGAGAAATCCTGACACTTGACAATAAGGCTTCGACCAAGATAAGACAAATAATTACCTCAACCAAATGAAATAAATGACACACACAAAGCAAAGTAAACACACTAATAAGATATACACACATGTACCCAAAGCACTTAGGGAAATTAGAAAACAAATAAAGATGCACAACTAAAAACTAAGCATACCTACTTTCCAGGATCAAAAGGAAAGTTTCTTGGATATTCTTCTTCATTAGATGAATCATATTGACAATCATGTTACTCTTTAGATTGGGTACTTGATAGATCATACCTATTTCCTAGCACTTCACTTGTTATGCTCTCAAGTAGATCATCTTCAAATAGGTATCCAATGTAAATGTATTCCTATTGAATTTGTATACATACCTCATACTATTGCCCACTCTTCATCTCATGATCAACTTGCATCTTCTTGGTAGGCATGGATTCAAGAGGAGTGGTTTTTTGTTCCTTGGAAGATTGAGGCAAATATAAGCTTGTTTTATCCTTCAAAGGCTGATGTTTTCTCCCAATTGATTAAGAGGAAGATAACCCATTTTTATGATTTCAAACATATCATCATGGGATGCATATGCTTCTTGAAATGACAAATTTGAAAGGTTGCTTCTTCTTTGCATACCCACTTGAGTGTCAAGTTTGCCTTATCAATTTTAACTAGATCATAGCTTCCTTAAAGAGGAGTATAACCTACTCCAATTATTTAAAATAAGTCATATAAAAGATAATTAGATACTTGTTTCTACCCATCTATGATGTCTTGGATAGTGATGGAAGAACCAAGGATGATTTCCTCTTCTTTGGCAAAAGGAAAACATTCTTCCATATCAACCAAATAATAGGTTTTAACATAAGAAATCAACACTTATTTAGCATTTAGGACCTATTAATGGCTCTCAATTTTAATCTCAATTGACATATCATGAATTTGATTCTCAAGGACTGCAAGATCCTCAATTTCCTTCTCCTTTTTAGTGATGCCAAGATTAGGCATCTTGTAACCAGGTGACTTAGTCCAATGAGGCTGCCAAGGAGCTATGTTTTCTTCAAGCAAGAGTTATGAATATTTATCAACCAATTTATCCTCTTTAGTTTCCCATTCCACACATCCATAAATTAAAAGGGTGATGGGGTGAGGAAAAGATGAATTAGTTGGTGGAGGTGGTACATAAAACTCAACATAAGATTAAGAATGAATTATAGGGGATTATTTTGGGAGTTCTTGATGAAGGGGAGTTAGACCTTAGCATAAAATAGCTTGGTTTTATTCTTTATAATTGAAAATCACTTTATTTACATCTGATTTAGCTTAATCACTCTCTTGAGGGAGGTTATATGGGGTGTGTTTAGGCATACGATCTTCTTTTGGCTCTAAACCTTCCATAACACCTTGACTCAACAAATCCATTCTTAACTCTTCAATTTACTTGGATAGGTTCTCTTAGAAAAGTATATGTTGAATTAGATGGGCATATTCATGAGGGTAAGGAGTACAAGAGGGCTTACATGGAAAATAAGAGGTCTCTTGAGGAAGGGTGGGAGGGACTTGCAAAGGACCAAGATCCTTCTCAACTTCACACTCTTTATCAAGGATTTTATCCACTTTATTTCCCCATGGTTCCAATACCTTATTCCAACTTACAGTGTTAAGATTAGTAGTCTCTTCTTAAGGTAGTGATGTAATTTGATGAGTGGATGAAGTATCCAAGGAACTTGGGAATCTCCTTAGGTTTGGGTTCTCCACCTTGTGTCTAACTTGGGATTTCATATCTAGAGGTCTCTTCTTGAGGTAGAGATGTAATGAGAGAGGGAAATGAGGGCTTAAATTATACTAACTTTGATGATTATATGGAATATTGAATCTATTTATTGGATAAATAAATCTACCTATCAATATTTTCTTCAAAATCCAAGTTTGTCTTTCCAACTCTCTCTTCCAGTCGATTGGGAAAAAGATAACTTTGATAAGCTTGATTGGGCTCATGAGTAGGGGTCAAGTAGGATTGATAACAATCTTATGGAGGTGGATATGAGGCCTAATATATTTGGTGAGGTTATTACTCATGAATTCTTATCTTATCTTATAAATATGCAACTAGGCCACCCACATCTAGCATTTCGCTTGTAAGACTTTACCAATTGGATCTCTCAATAGGTGCCCACTCTATTTTAACTAGCTCTAATGAATCTTTCATATTATTAATGAGATAAATAGGAACATATTGACCATGTCCCCTTAGTGTGTCAAGATATATCATGTACCTCTCATATCCTAAGAGAGTTTGCTTGAAAGTTGAAATGGACTAATTTGAGAAGTGACTAGGTTGACTAGAAGGAGCAAGATATTGAGAAGGCTACTTATAGGACTGATATAACTCATGAAAAGGTTGATAAGGGTCATATTAAAGTTGGTAAGAATCATATTAGAGCTGATAAGGATTATGACAAGGCTGATAGGGGATACCATAAGCTTGGGATACCTCACCAACTTGTGTAAAAAAATACTCAACACCAAAATTAGCCATGAAACTTCATTAGGAAGCAAGAACACAAAGAAAAATATTACCAACAATATTCAAAAGGAAAAGCTAGGCTGCTTGACTAGTTGATGTAATTTCAGAGTCACCATTGATGTTTGGATAGATACCTCCAAAGGCTAATGTGTTGAAAGATAACACCAAAAATCTTTCAACTTCTTGGACAAGAATCACACTAGGCATGATAAAAACTATTGTCACTTGTATTTTCACCCTTTGAGGAGATGTCTCAACTCTCCTCATCCAAGTGGCATAATTGAAACACCTCTAGGTTGTGGGTAGCCTAAGAAAGAGGTGAATCTCTAGATAGGGCTATCTCCCTTGATGTACCACTTGTAGATCAATACTACACCTATGCTTGCAAGGGGAAAGGGAGATAAACTTGAAAGTAAACTATCCTAAAGGTTATTATACACCAAATTGATTGATTACTACCAACTAGTTGCATGTCACACATGAGACCAAAAGGTTAACTAAACATACACTTTTCTAATATGAATCTTCTCACATAAATATTTAATTATGAGGTTGTGATGAATGTTTAGGTTAGGAATACTAGAAAAGAGGCCTTGAAAATATACTAACTCACTCAACATTGACACTTCACATGACCTACAAGAAAAATATTTCAAGCTACAAATAGTGTGAGAATGCGATAACAATGCTAAGGAAATAATAGTCATCACTAAGTAAGATCAATCATTCAAGTGAAAACACTATGAATAGTCATAAAATAGGTAAAAATAAGTTGTCTTTATTGATCCATGGTATGAAAATGAGCAGGGCTTCACCATACTCAAGTGGAGCATAATTTATAAAGGATAAAATAGCTAGTTATAAAACTTGAGATAAATGAGAAGAGGAATAAGTCCAAAGGTCACAAAGACACTTGTCATGCTGAGAGGAGTTAAATGTGCATGGAAATAGAGTGTAAAACTTATCATGCAAAGTTAGGAAGTACAAGTGTCAATCCAAGGCATGAACTCTTGAAATGTGGCATGAAGTTCCCTTTGCTAACTAAAAAAATTGTATTCATGATTTAGCCTTGTTTGAACATCCAAAAAATAACTAGGGATAAGTATAATGATTGGAATAATAAGTACAGGTTAAAACCATGCTTCTCCATGCATTGGTTACATTCCTAGTCATCTAGAATCTTTTAGAAGTGAACCATCATTGCCTGTAGTCAAAGAAAAATTCTCTTTCACACACCTTGTACACTTGAATTCCAAAATAGATTTAGTTTTCCATGAAAATAAATAAGAAGGATTATATGACACTTTTAAAGACCCTCCATGGCATTAGAGGCATTAAGAACACCTTAAAAAGGTTTCCACTTGAAGTTTTGACACTTCTCACCATCATGTTCACTATGCCAGTTTTGACTAGCTAAGATGAGAGATATATTAGGAACACTTAGAATTTTTTATGAATCATTAAATAGGCATGGTGAGTTATCTTAAGTATCTATCTTCTTCCCAATTCTGATTTCATCTCTTGAAACCTCTTATAATTTACATAATGCACAAAATAGTTATTAAAAGAAATTTTATACCCTATCTGTATGTATTTATTACAACTAATCTTGATGTTAAGGTGATTTAATAAGTATTATACATAATCTATTCATAATTATAGGCAAACTATGCCCTTTGGGTAGATCACCATGTTCATTTCCTTCAATGGGTCTTTATCCAGGGTTTAGTAGGGTTTTAGGTCCATTTTGTCCTTAAGATTTATTCATAAAGTCCTAAAATTTTAAATAAAAAAAAATTACACAAAAATGATTTTAAGGACCCATAATAACCTCTCCAAAATCCTTGGATCCCCATGAAAAGTCTAAAGGGAGATATGAGCACTCAAAGTTATCTTATCGTGCTTTTCCTTCCATTTGCATAGGCTTGGACTGTATCTGAGCCAAAATTTGATTTCTCTATGACTTCCCATGAAATATATATGATTTAAAACAAATAATTTATCCTTAATAAAATTTTTAAATCTATTAGAGTGCTCACTTAAGGTTAGAAGTGAATCTGACCCTCCATTTGGCTTTGGCCTAGTTAAGGCCTAGTAGGTCTTCCTGCATGTTTGAAAGCCTAAGGCACCTTTTTAAGTTTATTTATTATAATAATGGTTATCATTATTCATCTCACCAAAAAAATATCTTCAATTTTCAATCAGTCTTTATCTCACCTCTTTACCTTCATTTCCTAGTGCCGTAGGGTTTATGCACAAATGGAGTGCCCTATGTCTGAGACAAAATAGAGGGCACTCCCCTATTTTATCAAATAATGATTACTATTTTAGGATATTATCCAAGATATAACATGATTTTTTTTTTATCAATTTTTAGTTATTTTTTAGGTCATATGACCTTCAAACTCCTTCAAATTTTGAGGCAGACTCTTAAAGAAAGGACTATGTGCAGGATTTTGCAATTTAGACTGTGTAGTGCATTTGAAGAGAGTTTCATGTTATAATTTATTTATTTAATAATATAATTATATATATATTATTTTTTAAATCCATTCTAATCATTAAATCATTTTAAAACTTTCTAAAACCCCTTAACTCATGCCTTTTGTCTGATTGGTCAAGGCATTTGACTGTGTTTCATGTTTGGGTGAAGCACTTATAGGTGATCCTACATGTTTTAGGCTTGGGATAATGAATAAAACATCCTTATAGTCCCTTATGATCATTTTTTATTTTTAAGACCCATTTTAATCATCCTTATTCACTTTCAACACCTAGGCATTACTCCTTTATGCTCATTGCTTGAATTAGTCAAACACAGTCAACTATGTTAGGAGCAATAAAACCCTGTAGGTGAAGATTCCTTATTTGATAGGCTACACATACATTTTGGGTCTCATGAGGAATTTTAATTCATATTAAATCATACAACATTGATTATTCCATGTCTAAGTCCTTGCTATAGATGATGTAGAAAATGACCCTTGGCTGTAGGTGCATAGTTCAAGAAGTAGACAATCTAGGTGTATATGGGGGCCTAAAACATAGTATATGAGCATATTTTGAATTTCCTCATGGTATGTATTTAATCTTTATAATATCCTTAAAAAATGATAATATTATTTATTCACACTTTGAGATGTTAAGCCCGCTTTGTATCGTCAAACACTTGTAAATGTTATTGCCTGGAAATAGTGCATAAAAGTGCAACTTGAAGACCTCCAAATAATATATTACACTAATATTATACCATAAAATTTTTATAAAGTCCCTTTCCTATATGGATACTAAAATACCTAGTCTCTTATAATAATCAAAAGTCTTTGTAACCCTATTGCAAGATATCAACAAAACATCAAGGTACTCTATTTTGCACTTTTGGGGATTTGATCCTTGAACATTATCATTTCATGTTATAGGGTGATCTATACTTACATTTTTAAATTTTAAACCTCAAATGGGTTTGACATTATCAACACCAATATTCTATGACTCATAGGAATATTTCAACTTGTTTTACTCTCCCAAGTGACACCTCAGCGCTTTGTTAACATCTGTAGGTGGCCATTCTAATGTATAGGTAGATAGTGGATGATATTATGAATAATATGCATCATTTTTAGGTTTAAATTAATATTTAAAATTTTAAAAAATTTATAAAAATACTTTACTTAATATCAAGATCCTGCTCAATTCAAATTCTCATTTTTAACATGCTTGGTTTCCATGAAGACACCTTTAGGTAGGTATTCTAAGTTGCACATAGATGGTAATCTTAAAATGGTCCATATACTTTAGGAGTTTTGTTTCATGGTAAATTTATATCATATCATGGTATATACATGAAATATTATGATGTTTCATATCTTCAACAAGCTCACACACCTTATTTTCAGCATTGAACCCATTTATATGACCTTTAGGTGCATGCTAATGGCAGGATACTGAGTGTAGAAAGAAAAGGTTTCCCTCATGATAATCATACAATATTTGATGAAATAACATTGATAACCCATGTGATAAATATGTTTCCATCACCATATTAATATATTTCACTCTCTTATGAACGTACTCAATCTTTAACATAGCTCATTCAGATGACTGTATATGACAGTCATGAAGCAAATGGCTATATAATATGTCTCTTAGCTACCACTCCATGGTTATTATTTTGAGGTTGAGTGTTAATTTATAAGGGAAAATAATTATATTATAAAAATGAAGATAAACTTATCACCATCCCCTATAACCACTACCAAAATGTGAATATCTTGAAAATGGTGGAAACATGTTTACTATCTTCAAATGAAACTAGTCTACAAACTTGAGAAGATTTTCTCATGAAAACATCTTGAAACACTAAAAAAAGTATAGAGATAATTGGATGAGATAAAAAAAATCATCTTAAATCAACCTCAACAATTGGATTATACAAAACTATCCATACAAGAGCAAAACCTATAGGGTAAAAAAAAATAGTGAGTAGAAAAACACAGTCAACTTGTTATGGATGGTTCATAAAGCACAATTGACCAATCCTTGAAATATTTTTATGGAAATGGATATATTTGAGTTTAATTTCACCTCCCAATTTTTTTTGACATGAAACCTCTTTAATTATCCATACCAAGCACAAACTTGTTGATTGGTTTTGTATGTCTAGAAAGGCAAAAAAGGAACATAATGGTTTCAGACATTTTTTTATCACTTCCAAAGCATTTAGAGTGCTAAGATGAGTATGAGGAAGATGAAGAGACATTACATGACCTTATCCCACTTTTAACCTTCCCCCATTGGCCATACAAGTTCCAAACTCCTCCTTTTCAGTCAATTTCTTGATCTTTAATTAGATAACCTACAAGTTTTAGATAAGACACTTGGACACCTTGAAAACTATGCCACTTGCATTTATGACCCCTAAAAGCCCTCTAAAATACATAAATATTAAAATTACTAAGACCAAGGCTAATATAGCATTAAATGACATAAAAATACCTATAATACACCCTATGACATAATACTATACCTTTAAAACATATAAAAATCAAGTTTTTACCTATAGGGGTCCCAATTTGACCTATAGGGTCAAATTTGGTCAACACTATGCTTTGAAGCAACTTCAATGTGATTCCATTGATTGAAGATGGTTCTACCAATTATCATGGTAAAACCATGTAGAAGACCCTTTCTCTTAGTCTTACAAATGCCATTTATCCCATTAAATAATTGGTATGCAATTTATTGTTCTACCAACTTGTCAGGCACATGAATTGGTAGTTTAATAGGGTCAATTTGAGTTCCTTCAGTTATTATAAATATAAAATTATGATATAGCCATATGTCCCCCATTATTTCAATGTATTTCTTGATGAAAGGGCTTATCATCATCAAGGGGATACCATCAATGGCTTGGCTCAATGTATGATATACACAATCATAAATAAACTAGATATGGTCTCTATAATTATAAATGTGCAATTTTGAATAGTAATAAGACACAATTTTAGTACCATTAGGAGAAAATTATCTTTGGTTAGGGATCTTAGTGGTATCACACAAGGCATCTAACAAGTAGGACATCATGAAGAATTCTATCCTCTTCTTGGTTTTAATACTATAGATCTATCTGCTTAGGGAAATGCTAATGATTTCACCTAAAGGGGGGACTACCATATATTCAATGATGAAATAGACAATAGGGATCCATATCGGTTCAACATGTTTTGTATGTGAAAATCCATATAAATTATTCATCATGGTCATGACCATTCTAACCCCAGGTCTAAATTGGCTCATAGGGATTTTATTTTTAGGATCAACAATGACCTTGTTATTAGTCTCTAACCATTTTTAATAGATATCCATCATGGAATGTTTTTGGGCCAATATATTAATGGAATCTAGGTCTATCTAAGGCCTAGGTAGCTTATAGTAAGACTCAAAAGCATTAGGGGATATATATGCAATTTTAATTAGACTAGGTTCATGAATCAACATACCCTTATCAATTTTAGTATATTTGAAAATAAGATTCAAGATATTGATATAGTGTAGTACCTCTAGTTTAGCAGTAGCATAATGGAGTCCAGTCATTTGAATTGCCACTATGTCATCATAGAGTCTCTTCACTAAAATCAACTTCTCTTCTTCTTTGGTCAAAGTCCTTGGGTTCTTAATTTTTTAGAATAAATTCAAGTAATTTTTATCTCCAGTGTTTAGTGAGGAAGCTACGAACTCAATTTTCTTAAATACTCAGCCTTCTGTATTGGATGGAAAATATAATTTAATTGCTTTCTTTGAAGTCGCTCCGTATGTTTCTATTGCTATGACTCTAATTGAATTATGCACTTGAAAATGAAAATTCAACTCTTCTAGCTCAAAACAATGAATTCATGAACAATTTAGGGATTTTCCATATGTTCTAGGGCTTTTCAAAGGTTTAACTGAGCTTTAATGGTGGAAATTGAGTTTGAAATATGTTTTTTGGTGACTTAGATCATACTTGGATCTTATATTTAAACCTTTGGATGCTTGAGTCCATAAAATCTTTAGATCTGATGTATTTGCCTATGTGTCACCTCTTCACCACACTGCTTATTTAATTTCAAAACTTTATTATTTTCACCTTCAACACATGTCATCATCTCATGCCTCTTGGAGATTTGATTAAATTCACTCAATCTATCTCCTTAGGAGTCTCCTAGCCTCGACTTTCAATGTGGGCATTGATCTTTGATCTAGGATTCTAAGATCATGCCACTTGGTCGATCCATGTGCTTTTTGTGTACCCTACTGGTAGTTCCCATTTGGTTAATAATTTGATGCCACATGGTAGTATAGTATGAAATTTTGTCTCTTTGACTCACTTCACACTGTTAATCCTTATCTATAAGATTAAATGTGAGTTTTTGATCTTTGATGTATATGATTGAACACATCATCAAGCTATTGAGCATAAAATCAAATGCATACCATTAATCTATAGCCTATTCACTTGATTAAACATGGACTGTTGATCTTTATCTAATTCACCATGAGTGTGACACTTATCACCATTGCTATCAATCTTTAGATCCTTTGACATTTTGACTTTGAGCTCACCATTATATCTTCATTACATGATCAAATGTACATTGTTGATCTTTGTTCTTGACTTTTTGACTTGAGGAGATTATCTGCATGCTGTTGATCTTATATATTTTTCCACTTGGAATCCACACATGTAATTTGTATATTTGAATAAATAAAATCAATGAATAAGTGTTCAAGACATATAAAGACTTAGGGCAATTTTAGACTATGGTTTTAATGAATTAGTAAACTCAATTAAAACTTAGGTTAAAATTAATCTAAGACCAAAATGTACTAAAATGACCCGTCAAAAATATGAACCTATTTTAAAAAAGAACTTAGGCGAAGTAATTTAGACTAAGGTTTTGAACATTGTTTAAAATTAGATTCAATTAATGAATTAGGACCAAAGGTTAATATAATGTTTTGAATGGGACCATGTTAGTTAACCAACTAAGGGTCAAATTAACATTAAAGCTTAAATCCATGAACACTTGTTCATTCTAATGGAGATCCATGGATCTTACAAGATGGAAACATCCGAGTCAAATGTTAGTAACATAAAATAAAATCAAATAAATCTTATGTGCCAACATGCCAATGTAAGCGAGATCAAACATGTTATTCAATAATGCATTCTGATCAAGTTGAATGCCTAACTTATAACATAATTTGCAAAATTAAATAAAGGTCCTCATTTTTTAAAAATGGGGGTATGTTTACCTCAACAAGCTCAAAATACATATTTGGCATCATGATAGAGCTAAGGTCCATTGGAGTTCAATAATATAGTAGAATATGATAGTAAATCTCATTATATTATTTAGTGCCACCTACTTTCTCACGCAAGCACTCAATATTCATAGTAGATCGATGACTTTGTAAGGGGTCCTAAGGAACAAGAACATGTTGTGGGAAGGTAGGCCCATTTTAATTTTTTCATGCATGTATAACCTTCATGAAATGGTGTATGTACCTCACTTAATAGCCCAAGATTTTTCATCTACTAATTAAAGTATCTTAATCTCTTGTTATTCAAACAAGTTATTATCACTTGCACACTCACTTGGTGTGTCTCATTTATACTAAGGATTGTTACAACACTTGTGTCATAATTTTCATTACTTATTTTCATCACATTATCATAAATATTCCCCTTAATAAATATCATTTATTAGCTGATCACACCTTTGATCACACTTCCTATTACAAACTTCATTGGTTTTCCTCTTATGAGTTGTAGTATAAGACCTCAAATAGGATCTGACCTTCCTTAAAAAATACCCATATCTCCCATAAAAATAATGTGCCAAATTTTTACATGTCTATAAATGGACATACACTTCTACATCATAGACTAACATAAGTACTAGGTCGATTTGTCATTTTTACATATTTTTTATTTTGTGCTCTTATTTTGACAATTCTCTTATTCACATATATTTGTTTTTACTTTATCTTTTCTAACACATTGGAAAAACATTGATATTTTATTTTACATATTTTTGACATTTATTTATGGGTGTTTTATTTTAATAATTTAGTTTCATGTTTTCATTTTCTTTACTTACAATTCCTTTTTAAGTCTTTTTGACCATGTATTTTATAAAATAGAATAAACACATACATCATACATTTCCTCATAGAATAAAGAATTAAGAAAAAGTTCTAGAATTAAAATACATCCATAACATCCATGAGTCATAAAATAAATAAACATACACACATATAACTTAATTTTTGATACAAAATGATACAATCATAGTAAAAAATATAACTTTAAGGCTGAGGTCCATTATGAGGACATACTACACTACCCATAGAGGCTTGAGATTTCCCTATCTAAAAATTATAATGTAGAGATTGCGTCTATGATAGAAGACCATCCACATGTCCCTATAGATTGTCCACATGGTCCTAAACATCTATCAACTATCTAGTTATTGCTAAGTGAGTGGCTCTCTCCTTAGGCAATAATTTCCACACACCACCAACCCAGGCTGAGCATATCTCTCTAAGCATGTCACCCATAAGCTAAGGCTCACCTATTGTCATCCAAATATAGATAATTACACACCATGGTGTGCTAGTAATCAATAATCCTAATAAGGCATGCACATCCTCTAAGGGAATACCCACCTCAATGGTATCCCCATCCACCACCCACTGAAACATATTAATTAATCTTTCCCAAGTTCTCTAGGAAGATGATGACTAACTCAAAAATTAGTGGGATACATCACATCTCCATGAGTCTACAAAATCCAAGTGTTATAAGGAGAGATTAGTCCATAAAAGATAATCTATCTAGTAGATCTGGTAACCAAAGTACATCCATTAGTCTCTAAAGTCTCTATTGCCTCTATAAAATGCCAAACAACATAAAAAAATTATATATCTATCCCAAAAATGACATAAATCATAAATTAAAAACTAAAAAATAAATAAACAATCAAATAAAATACTTCATTGGCATGTAAAACACTTCATCGACCCCTTTGTCATCTTCTTGCTATATCGGCCATGTAAAATTTAACTACTTCATCAACCATCTATTACACTTAAAACTATTAGCCATGTAACTAGACTTCATTGACCATGTCAAAATTCAAACTATATCAGCCTTTATATACTATATCATCCATTTATACACACTACATTGTCTAGTGTGTACATTATTGGCCATATTTCTAATTTATTAGCCACAAACTGTGTTCTCAGCCACCCTAAATATAATTATATTGACCACCATAAAATGCTATAGGCTAGTCCTAAAAATCCTCTCTTTTCAACTACATTGACTTGGTTGATATTGTATTATTTATGTGGAAAATTTTCACTAAATCATCATAAATACCCTTGACCTAATTTTTGACATTTTATCTCCTACTTGTTTCCTGTTTCAAATTTTTCTCTATTACAATAATTTATGGCACAAATTTTGTAACACAAATTTATCCCAAAATCTTCTTTTCCCAATCTAATAAATTTTAATTCCAAAATGTTATAAATTAATAATAAATGCACTCCATACCTTGACTAAGCTAGTTTCCACTAGAATTCATCCTCCACCTCCTTGAGCTTGGGTCATCATCTCTCTCTTTGATAAAATTGGATATGTTAGTGCCCAAAATTGCACTGAAGCAATTGGGCGCTTATCAAGTGAAAATACCCAAGTCCTTAGCCCAAATTCCATCTCCAAGTTCTCCTTTGAAAGGTTAAATTCATGTGAAAAATGGCTAAGTCCTTGTTTAGTCTTTTCTTGGAAAATATGTCTTTCCCTTAGACTTTATTTAGGATTTTTGCATGAACATAATGCCTGGTAAAAATAGGTCTTCAAGATTTCTGTCTCAAAAAAAAATCCCAAAGACTTATTTACATAAGATATTTTTTCCACTATAAAAAGTTTGAAGGAATTCAATGTCTTAGCCAAGTCTCATTTGCATTGGGCTAAGTGTTTGTGCAAAAAATCTGAAGGGCACTTACCCGCAGACAAAAGAGCAAAGGTCCGATTTCTTAGACAAAAGAAATAAGTCTAATTATTTTAGGAAAAGTGTAAGGTTAATTTTTTTAAAAATTTTTGTCCATGATAAAAATTCTTAAGGGTACTTATCCTTTGGGCATTTTGCTTGTGGTAAAAAATCTTGAAAGAAAACCGCAAATTCCTTCTGAAAAAATGTAAAGTCCTTATTTATTTTGGACATTTTATTCATGGTAAGAAGTTTGAAGGGAATTTGACCTTATGGAATTTTTCCCACGCAAAAAGACTAACAAAAGTCCTTTATTTAGTAAAAGCATAAGCTCAATTTCTTCCAAAAAAATGCCAAGTTTAAATTTTACGGGGAAATTGTTTCAAACAAAATGTCCAAAAAAATTGTTCCAATGATGAAAAAATGTTGAAGACTAAATTTTTGTGGGTCAAAAGTGCCAAATATAGCAATGTCAAAGACAAAGATCCCGTAGACCAAATTGATGTGGAACAAAGTCCCTAAAGAAATTTTTGAATTGTATGTATGACAGTCTCATGGATGTCTTTTGATAGACATGTGAAAATCAATCTTAAGCCATAGAATGTAGTTATTAAGGTTCAAATTTTATATAAAGAGTCATGTGAGAATCAATTTTAAGCATCATAAAGTAGCCTTTTAATTTAAAATAGAGGTAAATCAATGGTGCATGATCGAAGCTAAATAAGTCAAAATAACCTAGGACTAGTGCAGGCATGATAAGTGTCAATCTCATGGGGAATGATTAAAAGTTTGAGAATTTTATGAAGATCTAATGATGTGAGAAAATAGTTTATATTTAACAAGGTTTGAGATCTAGAAAGTTGCTACCACATGGCATGATAACGCTAAATGCAATAAATACTATTTATAAGGGATATAGAAAGCTTGTGAGGTTGCCAAGTGGCATAACCTTAGGGTTGAGTGTATCTAATAGCCAATGACATTCTAACCCTTAGATCATGATTTGATGAAGTGTATTCACTCACTCAAGCAAGATCTAATAGCAAGTAAAGAGTCAAAGTAGTCCTAGGTCTTTCAGGAGATGTGAGGAGGATAAGTGTCAAGCCCTCGATGAGTGACCAAGTAAATCAATAATTTATGGTGGATCATGCATCTAGAAGATTGATGATGTGAATGAGAGTATACTTTTCAAAGGGAAAAAAGGAAATATAACCTAAGTTTTATGTTCTTCATCTACTTCATTTATTTGAGCTCCTCCATGGGAAAGATATTATAGGATCACAAAATCAAAGTGGGCCACTCCAAGGAATATATTTAAGTATCCATGAATCAAGAATATTATCAAGCCATCATCACAAGGTAATGATATTTATTTGGCATGCATAAGAGAAAGGCAAATATCTATAATATTCCATATTTAACATCGATTAACAAAAATTCATCTCTAGGTAGTTATACATAATAACAAAATATATTTAGATCCTCAAATGAATATCCTCTTTCTAGCTCATGTGAAAGGCATTTTCAGCTAAGAGATCAAATGATATGCTCCAAATCATCATCATTCCTTGTAGAGGTAGTTGTAATAATTATTTCCCTTGTAGTTCCGTAAATATTTTAGGTGTGGCAAGGAATATTTTCTAGCTAAGATAATCTTGATAGGACTTTGGCACTTGTAAATTTGAAATGGGTAAAAAATGTATAACTAGAAGGCTTGTCTTCTATTTGAGAGGTTGGTTGGCCATTATGTTGGTCATTGTGGTGATTGTTGTTAGTCTTTGGTTCTTCCTTAGTATAGGCTCTTCCACATTTTGGGATCATTGTTGTGTGTATTTTATCTCTCTTGCTAAGGTGGTTACAGCTGCACATCTATTATCAAGCTCTGAGAGCATCTCTATATGTCTCCCCTATCCAACATGGAGAAAATACACCATACTTGTCCCCATGGAAACATTTTGAAACACTGATGTGTGTAATATTTTCTTACAAATTTAATGAAAGTGCTTGTGGTTCTCTACTATTTTTTGTTGATGAAGTATAGTAATATGTCTTGTAAATGCTGTTGATTAGATATCTTATTCTATGATTATTACTAGTTGTCATCTTGGGCTTAGATTTAGATTATAAATCCCTTTCTAAATTATATTTGGGAATATGTTGTTGAATAACTTGTTGGGGCACCCGAGGTTTGTGGATTCAATGGGAAAAGGTAGGTGATATTCTAGTTTTAGTGTATATCCTAGGATTTCAAGGATTATTTGGGTATTTGCATTTCATTAGCACCAATAAGTGCAAATCACTCATGGTAGTTCCATTAGCTTATATTTAAAATTTTCTATGTCTTTGTAATAAGTGATGGCATGAATGTTGAAAGAATCCATATTGATTTAAATCCACTAGCATACTACCATGCCCTTCCCCTTTTTATGATCATCCAACTCATCCTACCCTGTAAATAATATGCCCTTTACATATATTAAGTGTTATTTGTTTGTAGATGCATAATAACTATATATTTAACATGTGTCTATATTTTTTACTTTAAATCCCAACATTACAATCTTTTTTTAGCCCCTTTGTTATTGAAAATCCTTTCAAGTGAAGGTTGAAAGCACTTTCAAATCTATCTTCAATAGCTTGTGTCTGACCTAGAACATTTTCTCATTTCTTATGAAAACCCTTCCTAGGTGGAGTTAATAAGCTTCGTTGTGTTTTGGTCAGATTTATGTTCCTTTGTGTTGATAATCCCCATGGAGGTTGAATTGCAAAATCTCTCTATGTGAGCAAGCTACCCTATAGTTTCTCTTACCTTGGTTTAGGTAGAGACATAAGTAGCAAGAAGTTAGACTATACCATTTATAGGTTCCTCTTAGTCATTTTTTGCATGCTATCTATTCTTGATGCCAAACCCTTCCCTGGCAATAATGACATACTAGTGGTTTTTCATCATTGTTTGCCATTTTCTTCAAGTGTGCAAGGCTGAGCGTACAAAGTGTACAACTAAGAATTGACACTATTTTGGGCACCATTGATGGGGACACTTCTTGTCACCCATGTTGTTTTGGATTCTTGTAGAGAGATAGAGTTGTAAATTATGTTATGAAGTTATCTACTAATATTTACTTTGTATCTTGGCCATTAACACCATAGTACTCCACTAGGGATGTGTCAAGAACTTTTGAGATTTTATAATTGACATCTACTATTTGTTTCAAAGAGTTGCAGATTTATCATGTTTTGAGGAGGTTTCCCCTTAATGAACATGAATCTAAAAATTTCATTATCTTTGCTTTCATATATCATCATTAACTTCAATAAGATATGGTTTTAATATGTATCACTTCAAGTTTTCAAATGATTCTAGAACTTTGTTTCTAGTGGCAACTCCAAGACATCATCTAGTTTCAAAGAAAGATTAGTGCTCCTCTTCAATATCTTCAACTTTGAGATTTATCTCACTTGTGAAGCTAAAAGGACTAAGGCCATCTTTCAAAGGTGACTCATCTAATAAAATTTTCTTACCCCTAAGTGTTCATAAAATAAGAAGGAGACAAGTTTAGAGGCCTATTGAAGAACTAAGTGTAACTGCTAGAGATTGTGTGGGCTATCAAAATTTTGGTAATCTTGAGCTTCTATTTGTTGAAATTACTATTGATAAATATTATCATAATTATTATAATCATAGCCTTTCTAGTGATTCAAAGCCTTATAGCCCCATTTACTATCCAACTCCTTCTCAACCAGTTGAATCCCCTCCCAAGTTTGATCTACCAAGTCCACCTCATTCATACCCTCACATCCCTTTGCCTTTTGTTCCTAAACCTACCATTGAATCAATAATGAGGCATATGGATCAAAATGAGAATGATCGTCCTACATTTAGAATTTCTAAATTTAGACCTATAAATTTTGATGACATGGAAGGTTATCCTCATGAAGTCCTAAATGAAGTAAGGAAATGCCTTTCAATATTCCAAGGGAATAATGCAGTTCATGGTAATCATAATTTGAGGGCTTTTCAAAATATCATTAAATACTATGAGGTTGAGCATGAGGATGTGTGCATTAATTTTTTTATTCACACACTAGAGGAAGATGCTCATGAATGGTTCAACTCTTTTCCCTATGGATGCATTGATTCATGAGAAGAAATAAAGAATGTTTTTAGAATTTAGTATGGTGATAAAATTATTTCAAGGTTCCTTTTAGCTAAATTTGAAAACATCAGAAAGAACCCTAACAAGTGTGTATAGGACTAACATAAGATTTAATAAAGTTATGATGTGGTTGCCTAAAACTATTAGGGCTAGTGAGATAACATGCTTGATCAAATAATGTGATGAATTTGACAAGAGGGATGCATATTACTTGAGGGAAAAGGCTCCCATGAACATGTGATTAGAATTCAATTTGGCCATTCAAATTGAGATAAACATAAAGGCCATGGGTATGCCCTTGAATAAGAAGGTTGATGCAGAGTTGGTTGATCCAAAAAAGACATAATCCAAGGTGGCCAAGCTTGAGGAAAATATTAAGACTTTGGCCTCCACTATCAAAGAGATGTCCTATAAGTTGGATAGAGCTGAGAAGGGGATGCTTTATAGGCTTAAATGTGATGTTAGAAGTCATAATAAAGGGGATGTAAAGGAAGTGCCTGAACCATTGCATACCAAGGTAAATGTTGTGAATTATGATTTAGATATTGATTAGTGTGATAAGTGCTTCCTTCTACATCCCCCATATGATACAATTGAACTAATTGATGAAGATGCAGATGATCTTGAGTCTATATCTGATGATGATGAGATTATGATGTAAAATTATCAAGACTCCCCATGTAATTTTTATACCTCCATAGAAATGATGAATGCTACTATTGTTGATCAATTTTGGAGTGTAGTCAAGAAGGTACCAACATATGAATTTTATTGTGATGATAATGTGACACAAGCAAATGATTTACCCAATCATGATGTAATTTAAGATCAAAAGTTTTATTTAAAAGAAGTGATAGACATAGATGTAAAATTAGGTGACTTCATTGGGAATATGGATGTTATTGATCAACTAGTAGTTCTTGATGTTGGGTTTGACAATAAGGGTGTTGTTTGAAAGATGTCATTCATTGAATATGGGGTTATCTTTTATGCCCCTAAAGATGAAAAGTTATAGACCCCTTTCAAGTAGTACTTTGAGTACACAAATGATATTGATGATCTTGAGGCACTCTTGTTTGGTACTCACCTGATTGTAACAAAAAAGCAAACTTATTTATAGCTGGTAAAGAAGTATCAGGATATTTTGGCTTGGTATTATCTAGACTTGAGGCCATATAGGGAGGATTTATTTCAATATGTCATCCTATCACAGCCTAGTAGCAGTGTCTTTAGGTAAGTGTGGAGATGGTTTTACTTCATCTTGGCCACAAACTACTAAAAAAGTCAAAGAGATTAAGGGATGGCATAATTTTAGAACCACCAGATAATGGCAAGCATCTGAAGCATTTAATCAACTGAGTCTAGACAATTACATATTTTATAGTGTTTTGTTACTTTATCACACCTCTGCTTTGGGCCTTGTTTGTATAGTTTTCCTTCATTTTTTTGTTGTGTGTTCATTTTTAGATCCTCCTAATCTATTTTTGTTATTCTACCATGTTTTTTGAGCCTTCATGAGTGTTTAAAATTACTAATTCTTGACTTTGTGACCCAATAGATTGTCACTTGGTCTTATGTTTTGGGGTTGTTACACACCTGCAGGGGGTATGCATCCCTGAGTGAGAGCTAGTGCTAGTGCCCAAAATTAAATTAAAGCAATTGGGCCCTTTCCAAGTGAAAATGCCCAAGTACTTATCCCAAATTATGTCTCTAAGTGATCCTTTGAAAGGTAAATTTCATGTGAAAATTGGCTAAGTCCTAGTTTGGTCTTTGCTTAGTGAATGTGTCATTTCTTTAGACTTTTTTCAAGATTTTTGGGTGAACACAATATCTGATAAAAATAGGTCTTTGGGATTTTTGTCTCGAATAAATATCCCAAAGAATTATTTATATTACACATTTTGTCTACTACAAATTTTTTGAAGGAATTCAATGTCTTGGCCAAGTCCCATTTTCATTAGGTTAAGTGTTTGTGCAAAAAATATGAAGGGCACTTACCCTTCAGCAAAAGTGTAAAGGTCTAATTTATTCAGTAAAATATCTAAGTCCAATTCATTTGGGAAAAGTGTAAGGTCCAATTATTTTAGACTTTTTATCCATGGTAAAAAGTTTGAAGGGCACTTACCCTTCAAGGATTTTGCCTGCAATAAAAAAGCTCGAAAGAAAAGTCCAAATTCCTTTGAAAAAATGTAAAGTCCTTATTTATTTTTGACATTTTATCCATGGTAAATTTTTTTAAGGGCACTTGCCCTTTAGGAATTTTTCCCACACAAAAATCTCGACAAAAGTCCTTTCTTTGGTAAAAGTGTAAACTCAATTTATTTGGAAAAAATGCCAAGTTCAATTTCTATGGGGAAATTATTTTAGACAAAATGTCCAAAAAAATTGTCTCGATGATGACAAAATGTTGAAAAATCAATTGTTGTCAGATAAAAGTGCCAAAGATAGGAATGTTGAAGACAAAGTGCTTGTAGACCAAATTAATGTGGAACAAAGTCCCTAAAGAAAATTTTGAATTGTAGGTATGACAGTCTCATAGACATCTTTTGATAGGTGCACAAACATCAATCTTAATCCATATAAGGTAGACATTAGGTTTCAAATATACCAAATATAGTCATGTAAGTGCTAATTTTAGGCACCATAAACTAGCCATTTGAGTTTAAATAGAGGTAAATCGATGGTGCATAATTGAAGATAAATAATTCAAAGAAACCTAGGACCAACAAAAGTATGATAAGTGTCAATATTTTAGGTCATGATTAAAATTTTGATCATGTTTCAAAGATCTAATGATGAAAAAGGATAGTTGATAGGGCCCAAGATCTAGTGAGCTATTACCAAATGATATGATATTGCTCGATGCAATAAATACTATTTGTAAGGGATATATAAAGCCCATGAGGCTACTAAGTGGCATAAACTCAAGGTGATTGAAGATAGTATCCAATGATATTTCACCCCTTAGATCATGCTTTGATAGAGTGTGTTCACTCACCCAAGCAATATTTGATGGTAGGCAAAGAGTTAAAGTAGTCTAAGGTCTTTCAAGAGATGTGAAGAGGATAAGTGTCAAGCCCTCAGTGAGTGACCAAGTAAATCAATGGTTCATGATCCATCGTGCATCTAATAGATAAATTATGTGAATGAGAGTGGAATTTTAAAAGGGAAAAGAAGAAATATAACCTAAGTTTACATTCTTCATCTGCTTCACTTGTCTAAGCTCTTCCATGGGAAATATATTATAGGATTAAAGATTAAAGTGGGCCACTCCAAGAAAGATCTAAAAGCAGCCATAAATCAATAATATTCTCAAGTCATCATCACAAGGTAATGGGATTTCTTTGACATGCACATTATAAAGGTAACTATCTAGAATATTCTAGATTTGCCATCAATTAATGAAAAAACATCTCTAGGTAGTTGCATATAATGACAAAATCTGTTTGGCTCCTCAAATGAATATCCTCTTTCCAGCTCATGATGTGCTCAAAATCGTCACCATTCCTTATAGAGGTAGTTGTAACAATCTTTTCCCTTGCAGTTCCATGAATATTTTTGGTGTGGTAGGGAATATTTTCTAGTTAGGAGCATCTTGGTAGGACTTTAGCACTTCTAGATTTTAAATGGGTAAAAAATGTATAAATAGAAGGTTTATCTTCTATTTGAGAGGTTGGTTGGCCATTGTGTTATTTATTATGGTCACTATTGTTGGTCTTTAGTTCTTCCTTAGAATAAGCTCTTTCACATTTTGGGATCACTACTATGTGAATTTTGTCTCTCTTACTAAGGTGGTTGTAGCTGTATAACCATTAACAAGCTTTGAGAGCATCTCTATATATCTCCCCTATCCAACATGGAGCAAATCCATCATGCTTATCCCCATGGAAACATTTTGAAATACTAATGTTTGTAGTATTTTCTTAAAAAATTAATGAAAGTGCTTATGGTTATCTATTATTTTTTATTGATGAAGTACAATAATATGTTTTACAAATTTTGTTGATCAGATATCTTATTCTATGTTCATTACTAGTTGTCATCTTGGGTTTAGATTTAGATTATAAATCCTTTTTTGCATTGTATTTTGGAATATGTTGTTGAATAACTTGATAGGGCACCCTAGGTTTATAGATTCAATGGGAAAAGGTAGGTGATATTCTAGTTTCAGTGTATGTTCTAAGATTTCAAGGATCATTTGGGTATTTGCATTTCATTGGCACCAATAAGTACAAATAACTCATGGTAGTTCCATTAGCTTGTATTTAAAGTTTTCTATGTCTTTTCAATAAGTGATAGCATGAATGTTGAAGTAATCCCTACTAATTGAAAGCCATCAGCACATTACCACACCCTTCCCCTTTTTATAATCATCTAACTCATCCTAACTTATCCTAACCTACAAATAATATTCCATTTTCATATCTTAAGTGTTATTTTCCTATAGATTTATAAGCACTATATATTTAACATGTGTCTACATTTTGTGTTTTGAAGCCCAACATTGCAATCTTTGTTTTAGCCCCTTTGTTAATGAAAATAATTTCAAGTGAAGGTTGCAATAAATTTCAAATCTATCTTCAGTAGTTTGTGTCTGGCCTAGAACATTTTCTCATTCTATGTTACAGCCCTTCTTAGGTGGAGTGAGCAAGCTTGATTGTTTTTTGGTGAAATTTGTGTTCCTTTGTGTTGATAATCCCCATGGAGGTTGAATTAAAAAATCTCTCCATGTGAGCAAACTACCCCGTAGGTCCTCTCACATTGGTTTAGGCAGAGCTCGAAGTAGCAGGGAGCTAACCATATTATTTTTTAGTGCCTCTCAATCATTTTCTATGTGTGGTCCATTCTTGATGCCAAGCCCTTCCTTGGCTATAATGACATACAAACAGGTTTTTTCATCATTTTTGCCATTTTCTTCAAGTGTGTAAGGATGAGTGTATGAGGTGTACAATTGGGAACCAACATGATACATAGAGATCTAATGTCTAAAAAGATAAAATGTGCAAATTAATAGTAATTGAACCCTTTTATAGTAAAATTTTGAAAATTTCAAACCTTCAATGTTTCATCTAAAAATTCCATATTTTGCTCATAATTTTATTTTTGCAAGTCTTTTTTAGAAATTAAAATAAGCTTTAGAATCAAGACAAAGTTGAGAATTTTTTAGTGCTAACACCATATCTTTGTAAAAAAATTGAATTTTATCTATTTTTTAAGTTTGTCTCTTGTTTTGTACATTAGACACCTTTCTTCATCTACTTCACACCTAACTTATCTTCCACAACAATAAGGTAAGTAAAGGTACACATTTACAAATTTATTTACTTTCATTTATTTTCCACTTTCTATTACAATTTGTTAGCTCAATTAGTGTGTTATTATTTTCTTTTTTGAAGTAGCATCCCATGTTACACTTTGGTGACATGTGATGAAATTAGAGTGGGGCATATGTATACAAATACTATTTTTAAACTTTATCATTTAGTGATGCTTTATCTCTTATAGAACCTATTGATTTTAAATCTCTCTGATTGCACACCTTAAAGGTTACATCAGGAAAGGGGTGGGTAGACTGATGGTGCTTCATGAGATACATTATTGTTTATCTATCATAGTTATATCTAATGCACTTCCCCCAAACATAATACTCTAAATAATATTACTCATAATAAACCCAAAATAAATTAATACCTATCATTTTTGACTATATCAATTTAGGTTGATGTGGTATTTTTTACTTCATACTAAAATTCAAACTAGGTTGGCCTAGGTTGATGTAGTCTAAAAGTTATGATGCACATTTCACATTTGAGTCAACCCAGACCAACCTAGTTAGAGCTTAAACAGTGGCTACATCAAAGAAAGTCAATATTTTTAGATACATTTTTTGAAGGGTTAAGATCATCTATCACTATAAATACAAGTCCCATTTTAACCTAGTATAGAGAAACATTCATTTTTTCACTATTATTGCTCACAATTCTCCTTAAGTCTACATTTGGAGAATCCATTGATTTTATTTTACCTTGGAGGGAAACTATTATCTTGTGGAGTCTTGGATGTAATATGTAGATTCATTTTATCCTATATCTTGATTCAACCATTATGATATTTAAAACCAAAATATTCTCTTGAAAAACAACATTGGCCAAGGGAGAGATTAAGGCTCGATAGGTTTATTCAAGGTAAGTATTTATAATATTATCTCTTTCATTTGATAGATATATAATACATAATTAATATCTTGAATGGATGTATAATTAATTATGTGAATATTCTCTACACTTATACTTAGTGTGGCTATAACATTTTTCAAACTTTCCATTTCCCACTTCGTAACCCAGGTCCCCATTTGCCTACTATAGTTCCTTACCATTTTTACTTTAATCATCCCACTTTATTTCTATTGATATATGAGAAATAACATATTATATTAATATTAGAAGACCTAGTTAGGGTTATTCCATTATATTTATTTCCTATACGCTTTGGAACCCTCTACATTGATGTTTTATTTTAAGTTCTCCTCTAGCTAGGTTTAGTAGATCCATTTGGTCATGCCTCGATATAACTTAGTTCTAATGGGATCTATTTGATTTACCTTATCCAATTATGGATCTCTTAGATATGATTGGTTACAGGTCAATATTAGCTCATTAAATACATAATGGACATATCACACATCTTCAATGTGATTGACTTGTATGATTTTCATAAGGTGCAAGGAAAAGGAAAGGTGGAGGAAAATATAGAACCAAAAGTCCTTGATTAGAAAGTGAAATTACTAGAGAAGGAAAGAGAATATATTGAGGCCATCCTAGATTTCAAGGTGGTAAATAATATGTGTGGGAAGTAATAAAATAAATACTTAGTAAAGTGGAAGAATCAGACAACCAAAGATGCATCATTGTTGGACCTCACAAATATTGGTCATTATGACCATAATCTAAAAAAATTCAAATTTTTATTTGAAGCTCATATTCCATTTATTTATGGTGTCTTATAGAAGATAACTCCATGCATCAAGCCATCTTAAGTCACCTTGGATGGATAAGTTCAATTTTAAGCAAGAATCATAGTTCATAGGGGACACAAATATTGAAGGTGATCCTTTGATCACAGACAATAAGAATAGGACACTTGTGTGGAACTTGGCGTGATTCATGCATGTCACCTTAGTGTGAAAATAAACCCATAAAACAACATGTAAAAATTAACATTCCACAAATGTCATGTGAACTATGTGTAGAACTTGGTAAGGCACACTTGACCCAAAAGTCAACCAGTTGTCCAAGTGCTAGGTATTCTTATGATAGGTATACATAACCATATGATCATATATATATATATATATATATATATATATATATATATATGTAACACATCAACATAATGTGTGAGAGTTTATAAAATAAATACAATATATACATATGCATCTAAAATAATTAATTTAGATTTAGGTTGCATGATTGTATATGGATCAACACCTATCAACTAGACCAACATGCATATCCAACCTAGATCCAATTGGGTAGAAAATGCATTAAATAATAGTAGTTGGTAGTTGCATGATTGGGTATAAATTAACCTTGACCAATTTTAAGGCCTATAAATGGATGTTTCAAGGTTCATTTTAAGGGAGAGGAGGAGACCTAGAAATTTTGCCAAAATTATTATAGAATAAGGGGACTAAAGAGAAGGATTAGGACAATAGTCTTCATAGCATTGTATGGAAGTTCAAGGATTACATCACTATAATATTGAAGCTTTAATGTAGTGACTTAATCATATCATATATTTTATATAATTTTTAAGGTTTATATGAAACCCTTTTTTGGATAGTAATACAACCTTTAATATTTTTGCTTCACTATGTGATTATATATTTTGAGGGAGAAAGTGAGTGAGAGTATCACTTGGGTACATGGTTAGGAATACCTTCACTAGGAACCCATACTATGGATGAACCACAAGTGTGTTGGTATTATTTTTTTTAGGAATTACTTTTGGTAATATATCATGTTTCTCCTAATGCTGAATGGGTAACTCATAAGATATGCTGCAAATAGTGAATAATTTATAATCATGAAAAAACTTAAGTCACTAGTGTAATGTGGATTATATAATTATAATTTGATTTATCAATGGGTATATAATTAATAGGTCATATGTTCCATCATATGATAATACATAGAAACATACTAAAAGGGTCTTAGGATCTCCAATGATTGGTAATGTGATACCTCTAAAAGGTGTCCATGTAAGACTATTATAAATCTTAAGATCCATAATTTTAATTAGTATGCATTATTGATTATACCCTCTAGTGGATATAAATTAAATTATACATAATTTTTGGCTTGAACCAATGTCTACCATTAGTTCATGTGCAATCATAGGGTGTGAGCTGAAAACAAAACATGTATAATTAGTGGACCATTATTAGTATTATCATTTGGAATATTATGGTCATAAAATGTGATGGATGGATCTTTATTTTAAAATATGATTATCATATATATAATACCATTTATGATATGATCATTGGAAATCATTGGTTAATTTGTAGGTGTTTCCATGTAAACAATATATTGCTTTGGCATGTCGTGTTTTGGAAGTGGATTGTTAAATATTTTATTAGTTTGGTGTAAAAAATGATTCATTAAATTTAATATTATGTCCTTACAATTGAATAAAATTACTATGGATTATGTATTGTATTTTATTTCTCAATATATAACATCAATTATTAGTAATCCTCAAATATCTAAGGTAGTCATAATATTGATTCATATCATAATTTATAGGCAAAAGGTAGAGATGTATCCAACTCATGTGGGGAAAGAAAATATATCATGTTTCTTTCAAGAAACCTTTTAATAATTTGGTGAGGAGGCTCAACTAACCTTGTAGGTTTACTACACTCTCGATAAGGTGGAAGAACTAGTATGTTAGGTGGTTGTCAAATTGCATTAACCTTTTTAGCCTCATTAATAAGTGTCTCATTATCCTTAGCTTTGAATGTTGACTTACCTTGATATTTAGAGTTGGTAGAGATATGGGAATTTGAACCATAATTGGTATATGATGTAAACATAAGAAACATGAAAAAATCTATGGCTAATAATAAAGCAATATGTAACTCACTAATCTGAAAATTAGCATCGATAGATGGAAAATAAAAACCTATAGGAAATTGTAAAACAAAAATATAACCCTAGGGGGATTATAGGTTCAAAAGTGGAAATATTCACCAAAAATATATGAATTAGATTTAGAGGTGAATAGGAATAAGAACCTATGGCTAGTATGTAAAAAATAAGAACAACCAAGATTTTGAAAATCAACTATGAAAGGAGAAATCAGACCCTAGAAGGAAAGGGAAATGAAACCATAAGGTTGGATGATTATAAGGATTAGGTTCACCATATTATTTTTGAAAATTATGGTTTAATGGAAATTACATTATGACAATTTTTTTAAATTATGGAACAAGGAAGACCTAAGATAATATAACAAATAACAATAATCAAATTTGTCATAATACATAAAATGATGAATGAAAGTAATGTTGAATGATTTATATCAAATAGTATTGACAAGCAAAAGATAAGTGACTAAAAATGACACATTTGGACACTATAACTAGATTTTGAGACTAGAAACAAGCTTTAGAATATGATTGGAATAAAACCCTAAATTTGGTTGAGATCTATAAAATAAATAGAATTGGTAAATTGCCAATTATGACTTGGTATAAAATGGACTACTAATTGCAACCCTCTGCTTTCAATTTTGGCCTAGAACTCTACTAGTTTTTAGGATCTTTAAAATTTTGAGCTACTTCAACATGGATAGATGACTAGGATCTTGGCTTTGCTTTGTTGAATTGATGGACACAATTATCTGAAATTGATCTTATTTTTTATATAACTAATTTGGCACAATGTCACAAGAATAAAATAAGTGCAAGATTTAGTGGTTTGGGCCTCCCTCTTGGGGGTTTCATCTACATATACTTCACACAATAGAATCAATGTTCACTCAATGTAGTTTTAGTGATTTTGAATGTTCCCAACCCAAATGAGAAAGGAATTCAACTCTTCTCCCTGGATAATAAAATGAAACTATATGTTTTTTTATGATTTTTTCTTGGTATAATATATGATGGCACAAGGAATGGAGTGGATTTTATTGAATGTAAACTCAAATGTGTAGGCTCCTTAAAAAGTGTGTAATAGAATGATTCAATGTGTGGTTCAATAGCACAATGCCAAGGAGGATATGAGAAGATGATCCATAGATCAAGGTAGTTTTACATATATCACTCTATAAGACACATACACACATAGTATGACCATAAAGTATAGGGATATGTAGTAATCAAGGCATAGGGAATCAAGCTAAGGGACCAAGTATATAAATTATGAATCAATAAGAAAAAATGCTTATAACATAGATCAAGTTGAACATATGATGAATAAATGGGATCTTGGTATTGTAAAATGATAGATCTAAGGTGTTTATGAGGAAATATAGGTGTCCCAAGGGAGAAAGATTATAATATGGGTAGAATGTGTCTGAAAATAACCAAATATACACAAATATGTCAAGTGTGGTAAAGCATGACAAAGACACTATAGAAAATGGTCTTCTACCAAAATTATTTATCTAAAAATTGAAAATATTTTCATATAGTATTTTAATATAGGATGTCATGTGGGTATGTGTGGGGAAAAATAAAATATGGATATTTTGGTGGGAAATGTAGTTTTAATACATTCTCCATAATAATTTTTATTTTTTTTAATTTATTATTGAGTGGTTAATGTTTCTAGTCATGTTGTTAATCCATTTGTAAAAGGCATAAGATAAGAATGAAAATAACCTTATTTATCAATATAAATGTTTTTACCTCATTTATAAGTTTACCTCTACTTTTTAAAGGTGAAACATCTAGTTGAGTTAGTCTTAGAACCCCACTATCAAATAGACCAAGCTTGATCTATAGTTAGGGTATCACCAAGTGCCCATCAAACTGACACACATTTGGAAGACTATCTTCAAATCTAAGGAGGGCTTGTTCTAGTGGTTTGTCATGCCATTTGGTCTGATAAATGCATCAATAAAATTTATGAAGATGATGAATTATGTCCTAGAACCATTCATATATTATTTTTTGGGTATCTAACTAGATGACAATATTTTATTTCATAATACATGGGAGGAATAAGTGCAACATGTTCAATAAGTACTTCACACCTTACATTAACACAAGATCTATGAAGTGCTCCTTTGGCATGGAAAGTATCCAATAATTTGGATACATAATTAAAAGAGAATGGTGAATATGTGATTTTAGAGAATATCCAAGTCATTAGGGATTGTCCAGCCCCAAATATTCACATGCAACTCAAGAGTTTCTTGGGACTAGACAATTTCTACTTTAGGTTCATGCTTAGCTTTTCTCACATTGAATGGTCCCTGAAACATGTAATAAAATAAAGAGAAAAATAAAATATCACATGGGAAGTTAGAATTAAAATAAAAGTAGTTTACCATGGATTTGATTCAATAAAATATTCTACTTAGTACAAAACCTATATATAATTAGGTGTATTTATTCTCAAGGAGGAATGACTGATCCAAAAATCTATTTTTTTAGTTTTTGATACATTTTCATATTTTGAATTTTTAAGACCCTTTAATGTGGAATTTTGACCCAAATATTTATTCAATGATCTACATGGTTGTTGAAAGGCATGCTTTTAGGGCACACAAACTATTTTGATGAGTTTTTCAATGCATCTTATGGTTTCAAATTTAGGTCAATGAGCTAGGAGATACGACCCCCAAAAGTGGCACTAATAAAATAATAATTTAATCAACCAAAATTTGGATATTTTACCTCTTATACCCATTAATTTATAATTATAAGGTGGATACATACCATCTCCTTGTGAAGTGACATTTAGGTTCCCATTTAAAATCATTAAATTTATTATTTTTAGTTAGTTTATGCATTATATAGCTATAAGTTAGATGGTATGAAATGAAGAAGTGGAGTTCAAGGCATACATATCTCCTATATAAATTTCAATTTTTAATATATGATCTAATTTTTAATAAAATATTGTTTTTTTTTTAAATTATATTTCTATCAATTTTGGTTCTATTGCTATAACACATTAAACTCCATAGTTACTATATTGTCCACCAAATTGCATACATAGTTCAAATCATTTAATAAGGTGAAAAAATTGATGCAATATTTAGTGGGCACAACCCATATGACAAATAAATAAAGATTATGGTCATATGATAAAGCTTAAACCCATATGAGAAAGCTTCAATGGTTAGGTTTCCTCTTGCCGTTGATCTCTCCATGTTGGAGTCTATTAAAAAAAAGAGGATTGAGCTTCATGAAGGGATGATGACACATGGATGCCCACCATTTGGTATAACATAGTTGATATATGTTTCCCTCTTAGAAAAAAGCATTTCCTTTTGATTTAGGTATCTAAATTATATATGGTTTGAAGAGACACATGTCTAATATTATTACATTAGAATTGGATATTTGGTATAAAATCAATTATGTAAGAGGATTATTAATCATTGATTCAAAGGAGGAAATTTTTATGGTATGAAGATATTAATTCCCCTTTGAGGCCAACACCTATTTTTCATAGAAAATATATATGGTGGAGATTTGTACACATGGCATGATCATATTATGCCGACATGAATTTTTATTATATATATTTAACTTTAGGCTCTGCATTAAATGTGTTTTATCCTTAGATTTTTTGAATTCTCTTAGAGAGTTTCCATTGTGAATTCTTAGCCTTAGAATTTAATTTTTATGTTTAACGTTAGTTTATCACAAAATTTGTGTGGAATTGTTTATATTTGAAGCATTTAATAAATATTTTATGGCTATTTATTTGCCTTGATTTAGACTTAAATGAAGATGAGTTGATTTATTTGTGTTGAATTTATCACCTAGTGCATCTAGTTATGTATGATAGGTAATAGTAAATTGCACTAAGTAATTGTTATGTGTTTTCATGTATTTGAGAGAGCACAAGAAAGCATAGTTTTTGTGCATCTCCATTTTGATTTGATCTTTACTATATATTTCCCTCACTACTTATCACCCCAAGTATTTTTAGATAGCTCTAAGATAGGGGGCCAACCCAACCTTGAGGTAATTTTGAGTTAAAACTATAAGGGCTTCCCATTTTGATCAATTTGACTACAGGGACAATATTTGAATGCAATCAGGAAATCAATATTGCACATTAATATTTTTTCATGCCAAGTGGAAATTATAATGAAGTTTCAAAGACCCAAAACACTTGATTCTAGTACTCCCATTATTGGGATAATCACATATATTTTGGTTTTAAACCATATATCCCATAATTAATAATATTACATTCCCAAGATTTGGTGAAAATATTCTTAGTGAGAAAATAAAATTCATTCACTTGGTGATAATGTTGATTAGCATAAATAATTTCACATGAGAAGAATCCAAATGAGGCACATGATAAATTATTATCAAGGAAAAAGTCCTTGTGAGTTTCTATAGTTATCTCCACTAAGAAGTAATATGTAATAAGGTATTCAATTCCATCATGTAGAATACATTATCTTCCTCAAGGAAAATGTTTTTATTCATAATAGCCTTGATGGTTTCTAGAGCTCAAAATTTTATTGCTTTGGATTTTGGAAGTCCTTTAGATTCTAGAATAATATCCCATTATCCCTCTTAAAGGAAAAAAACTATTTTATTGGAGAGGGTTTAAAAACACCTATAGACCATATTCAATATGTAAAATATATTTTTGTCATACGCCATGTCATAGATCCTAATGTAGTCCTTAAAGAACTTGTAATAAATTTCAAAGTTAAAGCCCTAGATTGGTTTAAAATTCTCACACCTGTATTAGTTTATACTTGGGACAAATTTAAAATTTAATTATATGATTATTTAAAATAAAAGAATTAAAAACATATTTGGTGGACCAACTCACTACTATTAAGAGTGTTCTTATTGAATTTATTCCATACTTTAACATTATATTAAAAAATATATGGGTGAAAGAATGCTCATAGAGGTTCATCCTCAATTAGGTATGGAATTTTTGTATTTTTTAAGAACTTTAAATTCCAAATTATCTATAATGGTTCAATATATGGGAGGAATAACCCTCATAGATACTTATGATAATATTGTTCTCACTGAAAATAAGCTCATACAATTCGAAAAACTTTCTCCAAGGCATAAAAGGATTTTGTTTATTGAGATTTACAACCCTATTCAAATTCCAAAAGGCCCTTAAGCTATGAATCATATTTATAGTGAAATGAAAGAATAAAAGTGTATGATGATAGGAGTTTTAAGGGTGATTATATGGATTTTAAAAAACAAATTTCCTAAAATATTCTAAGGCCATAATATAGTAACCGTTCAAAGTATTAGCTCAATAGTTTCCAATAATCTTCATGAATCCCAAAAATTATCCCTACCAATCCAATATAAAGGATTGAATCCTATAAATATAATCAAAATAATTATTTTTTTTCATGTCTATGAAGAATTAGTTGGGGAAAAAAATATTGAAGTCTAACATGTAACCTTTCACACAATTTGTCCAATTACTACATTTATTAGGATCAAGATTTTGTAGCATAGGGTATATTATATGAATTATTTTAAGAGGAAAAAAATGTTGAATATCTATGGCCTATAAGGGATGGAGATGTTATTGCATGTTTAGAAGGAGAATATATACATTCTTGAAATATACATTCACAAGTTAATATTCAACCTCAGGTTTAATCAAAATACTCAACAAGAGCCAAGTAAGAAATATTTGAGGCCTAAATGATTACAAATAAGGTGCTTTATAGTGCTTAAATACCTCATATTTCATAAAATCAAGGATAAATACACATAAATATCCTACATCTTTTATAAAAAAACCAAAGAAATAATGGCCTAAATATCATCTAAAGTATAAATTAATGAAGACACCTAAGTTTGGCATAAATACCTTATCCCAATGTATTATTTATAATTTAACTAGACTTATACATTTTAGCCTAATTTTAGGACTACCCTTGCCCCAATATAGGTGCACACTTTGTCCATTGAGCCTAAAATCACCTAACCACTTATCAAAAAGTAATTTGTTAACACGTCTGGAATATTTTTCACTTGTTATCTAGACCTACCTCAAAAATAGAATCATCCCTTAAATAAACCTATCCAATGTATAGGTACATCTTGGAAAAACTAATACACTTCACAATTTTATCCCAATTATATTTTATGAGATCTTATACCTATTGTCATTATTCACGCAAATTAGTCTTATTTTTATACATTTCTAAAGTTGCATATATTGCATAATTTATCGTATGTTAATCTATATATACAAGGCCTAACCAGACCATTTTAAGTAATCTAAAGGGAAGCATAAGACATATACAAACATAAATAACCAAGTCACATCTAAGGTCAATCTTAGATCCAATCATCAATCAAGTTAAGCCTCATTGAATCTCATACACTTGTGAAAATTTCATTTTATCTTAGTCTCTCAACATTTCCTTTATACCAATGGAGGGTATTAGACTACATGTAGTTATATCATTAGTTATAAGAAGATGTGGTTTATAATTCCTCACTTTATATATTCCATTCACACAGACATAAAATTATATGGTTATATAATTCTGAATGTGTGGGATATGTAGTTTGTACTGTTTCTATGGTGGTTAATTTAATCCATAATTATTTATTTATTTTGGAGTGTCAATCTAGGTCAAGGGGGAGATTATTATAATCTATTAATTGTGTCTAAAAACCTTAAAAGTGAATATATAGGCACAATAAGAAGATGAAAACACACATGATAGAAAAAAAACTACAAAACCATAGAAAGACAAACTCGACCACAAGAGGACAAACCCAACCACAACTAGATAGTCATGGCTAGAGGGTATGTCATACCAAGATAAAAACAATAATGGGTGTGTCATAGCGAATGTGTCTATCATTTAATGGGTCTACCTTAGATCATCACACAATTTCCAAATTTTAGGAGCATGTTACACACAATCAACATAGTCAGTCTATAATCTCATATTTCTTGAAAAAAAATAGGTGTGATCATTCCTTACCCCCTTTTCCTTTATAATGATTAGTGTAGTTTGATTTTAAGTTCTTGGACTTATTTATCATTGAATCCTATTAGATAGATATAAATTTTATACTTTAATTGATGTATGCTTAGATATATTTAATTATAACTAGTTAATTTATTATTTTGCTTAAAACTAGAATTAGGGTAAAAATCAATAGTGAATTCATACTCTTTCACACATTCAAAATAAGGTCTTAAAACCCCTTTTACCCTTATATTTTTATCCATTTTTTCAAATTTTATTTTTAAAGTTGTGTCTCACATTAGGATTTAGTACATCATTTCCTAACCTTATGGTCCCATTTTCATTACATGTGCTTTGCTTGATTATCATTATGGTTAAAATTAATAAAATAAATGATTTTTTTTTGGGATGTTATACCTTCATCTTCCTCATTCATGAGGAATAGAGTGTTTGTGGTTACCATTAATGGTAACATTTGAACATTGAATGAATCATTTTAGAATCTAAACATATCAAAAGATATATATATATATATATATATATATATATATATATATATATATATATAAGGCATGTAGTTGGTGCTTTACATTGAAAATTACATGAGAAATTATTATAAGTTATTGTATATCAATATTTGATTAATTCTGATGGTGCATCTAGCAACCCCATAAAAATTAAGGTCCTCAAAGAAACATTACCTCGTGAATTCATGATAACTACATTTTCATTATTTGATGGAGGTGGTGATCCATGATTACATTTTAAGAATTTTGTAGCTTCTATTAGGGAATATAATACATATAATATATATTTTCTTAAAAAATTACTTAAAAGTCTAATAGATTAAGCCTTACAATGGTTTCATCATATTCCTAGTGGTTCTTTCCATACTTATCTTGAGTTGAAAGAGACATTTTAGCACATTAAATTCATAACAAAGGACCAAAGGTCACATATGATCATCTTCCCTCTATTAACCAAGGAGAATATGAATATATTCATGATTACATATTATGGTTCACATATTGTATGCATCAATTAATTTATCAACCAATAGATTTATAGATGTAGTACAATTTTTTATAAGGGCCTTGCCTTTTTTATCAAAGAGGACTTTATTTATCATACTTGTGAATCTTTCAAATATATTTATTGTGAGGTATTGTCATTAGAAAAATATCTTGCATGTTATTTAGGGACTACTCATCTTAATGGCATTCCTATCTCTAAACGTATTACACATTCCTAACACAAGTATAACTAATATTTTGGGTCAAAAAGTAAACAATATTATATACATCTAAATTTTCTTGCTTCATTTACCATCATTAATATTACTATTAGTCAACACTGATTCCATTCATCTCTTCTAATTATGTCCTAATATCACCCCTTCTAGTCATTTATATAACATCCCCCTTAATTATTATTCATCCACTAACCTATATTATCCCCACCAACCTATTAATTATTCTAATAATGTCTTATCCATTAACAAATCCCATTTGTCTATTATATTAGAATTTTAAATTCTAATCCCCCTACCTTAGCCTATTCTGAGGCTTTATTACACCCCTAGTCCCTAATCACCTATCTAATCACATATATAACCATATAATAATCATGTTTATCCCCCCTAATGGATTATATAACTCTCTAATTCTAGAATCCTCTCTATCTTAACCCTTCCTCTCTAGAAGCCTCTATTTTAGAGGCTTCTAAGGAATTTTTAATTCCTTTTTATTCTCCATCTCTCCTTTATTTAAATCCATCACCCCTCCATGTCTAAATTAATTAGAAAATACATGAGATCCCATGCTAACAATGAGCAAATCAGTCATAAATCCATAAATCCATGAATCCATGCTATTATCCAAGTCATTGATCATGTTATCATTATGCTAAAATTTGGATTCTACATGTAAGAAATATCTATCCATAATCTTTAGTCTTCTTTTTATTTGATCTTGATTGGAAAAATTTAGATTTAGATTAGAATGTTGTTTTGAATGGTTCATTTGATTGCATTTTGATCTAATGGTTCTCAATTTTAATGGTAAATTGATGCTTTGAGTGATTTTGATATAATTTACATATCTAAATCCATTGCTCAAAAAATTTCATTTTACAAACACAACCCATGAATCCTATCCATACAAAATCATTAAAATTTTTTAGAAATCAGTAAAAAAAATCATAATAGACAAATATATGATCATATTACCACCTATGTGAAATTTGTTTTTAAATTATTGGATAAGATATCACAAGGAAAAATACTTTCATTCATATCATGCAACAAGAGAACATCCAACAGATAAATGTATGATTTAAGATTAAAATAAAACAGATAATTTATCAAAAAAAAATCAAGATTCCTAAAATATATTTACAAAAAAACACTAATAACAAAGAAAATCAACCTCCATAAGGAAATTATAAAATTTCAAAATCAATGATCAATACGTGCAACCAAAACTTCAACGAAGATGATTAGTTATTCTATGATGAGAAATATTGGGGGGTACTAGCTATCCCAAAAATAAACATTAAATTCCTAGCTAGGTATATCATAGACCTAATTGACATAGATTTATTATACCATAGTATTGTACATAGCTTTCATATTATTTGTTTTGTGCCTTACATATGCTTTCCTCCTATCATTTTTGTTGTCAAATTTGTAAAAGTACAAAAAAATTCATAAAAAAAATAAAAAGATAAATTTTATTTTATTTTTATTACTCATATGATATCCACCATACCTACCTACATATACAACATGTTTCTATGCATCCATATTTTTGTATATGATTTTCATAGTATACCTTGATTTAGGTAAGAGGTGGGATAATCTAGCTAGATATGCTTATGGTTACATTTGTGCCTCTCATATGGTAGGGGGATTACTTATCCCTTAAATAGTTATATAGTAACATCATTTTATAAAATCACATACATACATACATATATGGAGTCACTTTTACATGTATACTATTTCTTATTGATTGAATACATGTGGTATACATATCTTAATTGTGTAAATGGATCTATTCATGATATCTTAGCACATTACTACATTGGATGGGTATATTTTATATCTTTATATCAACATTTTATATATTATCATAAAAAAAATATGAATATGATTTATGCCTATTTGTTGAGCTTAAATACATTCTTCTATTTTATAGTCTTCATATGGCACTTGACTTCTATTTTCACTTAAATTATTCAAGACACTTCTTTCGTATTGTTTGCTATGTTTCACTGACTTTGACCATTTAATAGTTTATCATATTATTAGCAGCTATGTTATCCTTTTTGATGATGACAACATATTTATTTGAATTTTTAGTCATAACATGCATTGATTTTTGAGGGAAGCCATATGTGGTTAGAATCCTCCTCATCTCATTCTTATAGTTTGCAAGCCTTAATCCTTTTCTTTCATATGTGACCTGATGAATTTTGAATTAGTATCATTTTATTTTGATCATATAGATTAAAAAACATGGATTCATACATGAATAATCATCCTTAATCATGATCTCTATCAGTTACATATATATACATGTTTATGCCTATGGTAATTCATACCCATACATGTTTCTAATTTTAATACTATGAGTTTATTTTTGAGCATGAATTTAGCATAATCATCCCATGAGGGTATGACATCTATAGTTTCATTCTACACATTGTACTAATTTTACATACATAAATCTGATATTCCATGTTACTCACATGCCTTGCCTTAATAGGTTAGTTGGGATTTCATGTCCTTAGCACCATATACATCTTGGCATTGATTGTTTATCATATATATTATTCACTTGACTATATCTTTCACATTGGTGTATAAGATTCATACATTCTATGGTGTAATTGTACCCATGCATATTTATTATATAATCTATCTCTACATAATCTTAATAACAAACTCTAAAGATATTACACGTATATTGACATATGATTATTTTCACCAATAGTTCATTCATTACCATATCTTGAAATCTTTGAGAATTTTTAGATTAAGAGGTTTGAAATCTTACCTATGTAAAAAATATCCTTAACATATGATTGATTCACTATTTTTCTTTGCCAAGTAGTGAACTATATTGTATGATCATGATATTTAGATTTTGTCATATATATTTGGGACTTATATTACACATTTGGCTTGTACTATTACATTGAAATATCATGATGCTAAATACAATATCTATGCACTTTATCACTCTATGAATGTCATGATTGATACATACATATCTTATATATTTCCCATTAAAGGGGCCCAAACATGTTTTTTTTTTAAAAACATAGGAAAATTACAAAAAATAAAAAACATTGACAAAATGCAAACATTAAAAAATACAAAAGTGAAAAAACATTGTTTTATACTTTTTACATGGTTACCTATGCTAGATATTGTTATTATCTATGGTTTACAAATATGCTTTTAAGAATATTTTCTTAATTGAGTGTTATGCAAATTCACAACTTACCGTATATTGGATTTCACTATATGCACCCACATATTAGAGGCGAAATTTCATATATATCATGTCCTAGCATGGGGATGTTGCCATTTCAATGGTTTTTTCACAATGATATATATCCTTGCTTTTGTTTTATCATATTGACCTAGATAACATTTAGTTACTACATCTATTTATAAATTTATTAATCTCTTCACATGGATATCATATGTTACTATTGTTACACTATTACATTGAATGTTTGTGCATGAATTCTTACTTGTGTGTGCATGTGTTTGTGTTTTTTTTTATCATTATCCATTAAGGATCATATTTTTTTAATTTCTTTTCAAAAACTTTGGTGTGGTCATTAACATTGTGTGGTTTTGACTTGAGTGTATTCTATTACTATACTATGACTATTTCCATGATCTCTATCATGATTATCTATCTACATTGTAGAATACTTATGTGATTGTTACATTGCCATGGTTTTTACCATACATATAAGGGGGCACACTACTTGTGTGTGTTCTCATTTATTTATCTATCCCAAACAAGTGGTGTGAATATGAAATTTGGGGGCATAATACTTGCTTCCAAATTTTCTTGGCCAAGGGAAATTGTACCCTAATATGTCATGTTTGATAAGATACTATATTTCCAATGCTAGATTTAAATTGATATAATTCTATGTGGAATAGCTATATTCTAATTTAAACTTTAAAATATGAATTTTTTTCAAAACGTTATAATGGTAAAAAAATTAAAATTACATATGTTTCTAGGACTGTAACACACTTTGGTTAATCTATTTTGCTAACATATGGTGAATGCAAAAAAATATGCTTGTGGAAAAATTTAAAAAATATTATGTTAATATTTTAACATGCTTCTAATATTTTATTTTTCCTAACATATGGGGCATTTGACATATTATTTTGAGTTGAGTGATTGTAGTGTAGGGCCTTCATCCCTGACCTCAAAAGGGGGCATATATAATGGAAATTACAAAGTCAAAATCTTCAAAGTGGAAAAGTGGAAATGAATTGAGAAAATTTATCTAATTCCTTGTTCAAGAAATGGATAAGGCCCTAAGGACTTATATAGAAATGTTTGCTATGTTTTAACACTCTTATAAAGTCTTGCTAGTATGATATTTGGGGTGATATAACACAAGCGTATTTATTCCAATGCTCTCTTTTAAAATTTAAAAATAAATTTGGAAAATTTCAAAAAATAAAACAACATATCATGAGATTTTAATATCTATAACATTTGTTATTTATTCCAGGTACATCAACCATATGATGTGGATGGAATGTTAGCTCGAGTGTGCATTAAAAAACCTTCATCCTTCCCTAGGTAAGTGAAGGTGTGTGTTTTGATTTTATACATTTATAATTTAATGAATGCATGAATTTTACTCACATACCCATATCAAAACAAGGGAATTATTTAGACAAATCAATTTGACACAAGACCCTTATTCCTAGTGTATTTTTCCTATCACATCCCAATATCTCTCTAAGCTGAATAACCTATTTGATCTATAGATTATTATGAGTGATTAATTGATCAAATAATATTTGATTAATGTTTATGACATATTTTGATTATGGGATTGTTATGTGCAACTTAATTTACATGATTAGTTTTCTATGAGTTATCATTACTTTCAACATTCTATACATTATGATCATGTTTGTTAATTATACCACATTATTTTATGAATATAATTATGTTTTAGGCTAATTACCTTCATTATTGTGAGGTGGATGTAGGAAAAATTCTTCCCTCAAAGTATGACAAATGAATAATATCATCGAAGAGGGTGGTTTAGATGGAGACATTGGGGGATGACAGAAAATGAACCCAAAAACCCATGCACACACCATATAATATATCACGTTTTTTAATTATTTGAGATAGAAAATGTAGCATGTTTTGTGTACTTTTCCTCTAGATGATTGTTAATATGCTTTCTAGTGTGATCTTTATTGTTGTTGATTATCATGTTGATTTATTTAGAGTGAATTTATTAAAGTTTTACTTCTTACTACCTTATTAGGTATGGCTATCTAGTATAATGATATGATGTTATGATAGATTCCATTGTTGTTATTGATTTATAAGATTTAGGTAATTATAATTAAAGATTATTAATACAATATATGTGTGTGTGTGTGTGTTTATCCAAATGTTGAAAGATATAAATAGTATTATTTTAAAATATCTTTGTATT